>JABUQX010052559.1:5000-7500 GCA_015478945.1 Trachelipus rathkii | reverse complement strand
TACCGTGGTATTTGTCCGTATTAAAAAAAAAAAAAATTCAACTTTGGCAACTTTCGCGTCATCAAGTCGTAGTGAGGCGGCATCACCTCGAATTGTCCAAAAAACTGTAAATATTTCCAGATTTTTTAAGCAATTTAATTTTTTTAAAAAGGCGTTATTTTTTTTATTTTTTTTTAAGTTTCATGCGGTAAAATGTCTCCTGATTATAAAATGATATTTATTCTTCGTGAGCTGTTATAAGTTTTCTAGTTACATGCCTGAACTTTTCGGGATGCTGACCCACATGTGCACTGCGAGTTGCCAATTATGAATATAGTTAAATGCAATTTTGCCAATTATGAAAATATAACATTGATAACATTTTTGTTACAATTATTAATAGTTTTTCTGGTTAATTACCAATATTTTATATCGTATATATATATATATATATTATATATATTATATATATATATATATATATATATATATATATATATATATATATATAATATATATGGTAACTGTCTAGAAGCGTGTGTGCTACTAACGAAATGATACTAATGATTTTGGAAATATACGAAACATTTTTGGGAAAAAAAAAAAATTTAAAAAATATAATGAAAAAAGTAAAAAGAATTTGATATGATATTTTTTTTTTCACTTCACACTAAGCGAACAAAATTATTAGGCTATGGCAATTATTTCCTTTTAAATTTGACCTATACCTTAAAGTTTGTAAAGCATAATTATTGAATGTAGATACCATAACAGAAATAGTTTCAGACGATGATATTTTATTAGCATTTTTACCAGTTAATAACCTTATTTTAAGTGAGAAAAATTGTGAAATATGTAAGAATAAATGTGAATATTCAAGATAAAGGAAAAATTCTTTCTTGCAGTAGATGCAGAAAGCATAAATTCTACACGGTTTCGCCTACGAATTTTTGGCTACATAGCGCAAAAACTGTCATACAAAAATGTACTTTTTTTTTTCATTTTATTTCGTCGGAAATATTAAAAAAAATTATTTTTCCCCATTTAGGGGCTCGAGCCGAACGGGGGACAGAAGGGGGACGAATCCCCCCCGTCGTCCACGGGAGGCCAGAGCGACCCGATCCTGCCATCTTTTCGGTTTTCCCTATGGTATTCCTTTAGTTAAAGTAATACCAAAGTGTAAAGGGAATTAAAATTATTCTTATTAAATTGCATGCATTCTAAAATGCAAATCTCTCGACCAAAACTAAATCAGTCTACACATGTTTGTTGACTTAAATTAAGAATGCTCTTTATTTGAGTTAAAGTACATTCATTAACATGTAAATAAAAAAAAAAGTACTTTTTTGTATGACAGTTTTGCGCTATGTAGCGCAAAAAATTCCGTAGGCGAAACGCGTGTTTGAAATTTATTGCAATTTCTTTACGACACCTGAAGAAGATTTTTCCCCTTTATCTTGAAATATTCTACATTTATTCCCTACATATTTCACAATTTTTCTCACTTTAAAATAAGGTTATTAACCGTAAAAATGCTAATAAAATATCATCGTCTGAACTATTTCTGTGTATTTGTAACTAAATGCTAATTATGCTTTACAACTTTAGGTATCATGTCAAATTAAAAAGGAAATAATTGGCCATATCCTGAATAATTTTTGTTCGGCTTAGTGTGAGTAGTGAAAAAAAAATAATATATATCAATTCTTTTTACTTTTTTTCATTAATGATTTTAAATTTTTTTTTTTCCCCAAAATGATTCGTATATTTTCCAAAAATCATTGTCATCAATTTTCGTAGTGCGACACACGTTCTAGACTTTTACCATATAAGTATTATTATATATATTATATTATATAATATTATATATATATTATATATATATATATATATATATATATATCCTTATTATATATCTATACATATTTATATATATATATATATATATATATATATTATATATCGTAAAAATAAAAATGTTATCAATGTTATATTTTCATAATTGGCAAAAATTGCATTTACTATATTCATAATTGGGCAACTCGCAGTTACACAAATGGTGGGTGCAGCATCCCGAAAAGTTCAGGCATTTACTTGAAAACTATAACAGCTACACGAAAATAATATCATTTTATTAATCAGGAAACATTTTTTACCGGCAAGAAATTAAAAAAAAAATTAAAAATAACGCTTTTTAAAAATTAAAATTGTTAAAAAATTTTGAAAAATATTACAGTTTTTGACAATTCGTGATGCCGCTCACTACGACTGATGACGGAAAGTTGCCAAATGTTGAATTTTTTTTTTAACGACAAATACCCACGGGTAAACAAGAACGATAGATAGAGTCGGGGTTTTTCTCGGCCTACGGGGGGACGATGGGGGGGACTTCGTCCCCCTCTGTCCCTCCGTCGGCTCGAACCCCCTAAGAAGGATATAAAAAGAAAAAAATAATATTTTGTCCAATTATATTATAAAGCGACATTTGGCAACTTTTCTCTCGAGACTGCAGCTTTGAAGG
>JABUQX010052558.1:27500-58909 GCA_015478945.1 Trachelipus rathkii | reverse complement strand
ATTAAAAAACACTTTAACATTTTTTGCACTTATCTTTATATACATCATAATACTCTATTAAAATATCACTAGTAAATAATATATTATTACTATAAATAGAGGTACTGTGATCACTAAATATACATACCAAGTGAGGGGAGTTATAGTTAATGCGACTTAAGGCTTTTGTTTACTGAGAGGATCTTATATACTAAGCTTTAAACTATCAATATGTTTTATATACTGCTTATATTTAACTTATCACAATAGTTATTATATATATATATATATTATTATCATATAATATATATATATACAAATATATATAGTATTTTAACTACTAGGTACTTAATCACAACTATCTCAATAATAGTTTATTATCATAATACCTGCTGTTAAACACCAGAAAGTACATATACTCAGAATCAGATATACGATATCATTAATTACTTTAAAAAATGAACAGATAAAATATATATCAATATGAGAGTTATTACCTATAATAGAATAACATAGATAGGGACTGATATAGTAATTAGCTTTTGGTATTAATCATGGCATTATATTAATAACGATATAATAGCTTTAGAATTCTATAGAACTCAATGAGTATTTATAAGATCATGAGCTCATGAATAGATAGAATACGAATAGATAGATAGAATAGCATATAATGATAGTTTTAGACTATGAGAGCTGATTCGATATAGATATCACTGTACAATATATAGATGTGTATAGATTGGAAATTAGCGATGACATGGATGGATGGATTGTATTGAGATGGAACCTTTAGAAATGGCAGTAAATGGAGATGTCGAATCGATTGAGAAAATCAAGGAAGGGAAGTGTGATTGAGACTCGGAACTCTCAGCCACTCGGAAATGGAGGGATGGAGTGGGAATTTGAAGTTAGTGAGTGAATGCGCGATGTGAGTTATTAGCGCTGATTGTGAAAGACTACTGGTATAAGCTTTGCTGAGTCGCTTTAGACACTGCACTTTGAGAAACTTATGTCATGCTTATGACTAGAGAGGCATTATAGAATCTATGATCTGCTTTACTGTGTTTATTGAGATAGATACGTTATCTGAGCTTTACTTAGATTATAGTGTAAGTCATAATGAGATTAGATATATACATGTTAGATTACAGTATTTGATTTAAATTAGATATTAGTTAATACTGTTATTAATTGTATATTAGATAACTTTTTGAGGCTATTAAAGTATTTAGTAAATTTTAATGTATTTAGTATTATTATTAGATAGATTTATATGATTATGATATGATATATTATGTATTGAATTAGTTATGAATTATATTGTATTATGAATTATTCACTATTTATTACTATTTACAATTTTAACTTCTTGTTCTATTTTTAACTTATTTGAGAGTTTTACAGATGATAGATAGATAGATAGATTAAGTTATAATAGATAGATAAGATAGATAAATAGATTGCATTTAGATAAGATTGCCCAAAACCAATATCTGTTTTTAACATTTTACTATCTCTTTGCACCATTTTTACACTGAGCCTTAATTTTTACGATCTATTAGTAATTTATTACCTTATGACACTTATTACAACATTTGACTTATTGACAACTACTATATATGACTCTCATTAACAACATAACCTCTATTGCTTTTAACTACCTATTATCTGTACATTATTTACACTAAACGAGTTTTAGCAACTACTCTTTTACACTACTCTTATTACACACTATGCTCTACTCATTACATCCACATGTATGCCACTTTTTATACCCTATTTACCACTTATGCTGACATCTTACATTACATTTACATGCCTTATTTACATCATCTGACAGCTCGGTTCCTATCAGCTTTTAAAACACTTGCTTTTACACCTTAGCTTTTAACACCCCATATATCTCTGAACTTTTACACACCTTGTTTTTTACACTTCTTCTAACACCAACACCACACTATCGACATCTCTACACTACAACATCATTCGCAACTTTACACCTATATAACACATACACATTTCACTATGGCACACTTAGTCAATTTCACATCATTTTACACTATGAACACCTCTTAGCTTTATAATTTAAGTATCACATAGTACAACTATATATATTACAATTTATCAACACGTTTATTAATATAACAATAATGCTAATATATCAACAATATAGATATATATATAATATTATATATATATTCATACTCATATATATATATATATTAACTACAGGGAATTTAATTCTAGCAATAAAACACTACAGAAATAAGATATAGGATAAATACTAGAAATAGATAGATAAATATAGATAGATAGATAGTATATGATAGATAGATAGATAGATACACCACGAGACAACATCTCTAGCAGGACTCACAACACATAGATGGATTAGCGACACATTCGACATAGATGGAGACACAGATTTATACGTATATACATGGTAGACTGACGAGCATGGGCGAGGAGGAGTTGAGTATGGATACGGTTACAGGGATTACCACTCACACAGACACCACAGATTTTACTTACACACGCAAAGATTTACTTACACATATAACGTATAAATTTATTAAAACATTTTATGTTTTATTAAACACGTAACATTTTATATTACTCATTCAAAATATAACTAAAATTATTTCAAAGTTTCTTAAAAACTTCTATAATAAAATCAATCATTATCTTTGAACAATGAAATTGTTTATTATTGTTAATACTTTTTGGTTTATAAATTTTATAAACTATCAGTTTTTAAAAATAACTTTTAAACTAAAAATTTTATGAATTTTATTAAAAACAATATATTTTACGTACCTTAAAAGCAATAAATCAGTAAAAAAATCAGTAAAAGGTCAGCTCCCCTAGCACCCCTACTAACAAACAAGCTACCTGCCGGCTGCGTTATGGTGGCTATTGACTTAACAGCTAACAGAAAACCCGTTCAGATTTATTTTGAAACGCTTTTAAAAATCTTTTTAAAATTCTTATTTAAAATAACGAGTATTCAGATTACCAATTGGCAACGATTCTCATTCGATGTTAACTAGAAAATGTGAAATTAATATTTACATTTTACTGGGCAGATTTTCTTTATTATTATTAAATTCTTAAGGAAATAGGCTATGC
The DNA here is from genome assembly GCA_015478945.1 of Trachelipus rathkii. Classification (NCBI taxonomy): domain Eukaryota; kingdom Metazoa; phylum Arthropoda; class Malacostraca; order Isopoda; family Trachelipodidae; genus Trachelipus; species Trachelipus rathkii. The sequence continues at coordinate 55,798 of JABUQX010052558.1, read as the reverse complement.
AGAATTGGCAATATCCATCACGAGAAAACACAAACACCCGCACTCCTTACAGATTTACCGAAACTGATCTCTTCATGTAAAATGTGTTGAAATAACTACTTCAGGCCTAAAATTAGGTAATCCTTTTTGTATCCCGGTGCGATTTAGACCTAATGGTCCAGGTCAAAATTATTTTCAAATCTGGACCTATATATGGTTTTCTGGTAAAGCCATGTGGTGCCAATAACTAACTTAGGACGGCCTTGTAAATTCTAGTCTTAAATTTAGGATAAGACCTTTGTATCCCGGGGCGATTTCAAGCCTATACCAGGTCCCAAAAAGGTAATATCCAGTATACACTAATCCAAAGAGCCGAGACTTCTTTCCATGAAGATGGTTATGAAATTATATTTCCACAGAAACATCTCCAATGAAAGAGAGCCAACAAATCTGAATGTTAAGAAGGAAATGTTCTCTCACCTTTCTTAGTGAGTGCCGGAGTAATCCTTATCTCTTAATGAATATGACCTCGTATGTGATTTGGCGAGAATTATTTTATCGCTTTTATTTGTGTTTTTACGATATGGAAAAACATGTTTTTTCAATTATCCTGAACCTGGGGTCCGTTTATTTAAACTCTTAACATACAATGTAAATATTTCTTTTGATAATAATAACAAGGGTATTTTATAGACTAAATTATATACATTTATATTAGAAAATCCCTTAGATCGAGACTAAAATATTTAGTATATAAAAATATATATATATATATATTATATAATAATATAAATATATATATATAAATATATATATATATATATAATATATATTATATATATATATATATATATTATATATATATATATTTATATAGATATAAATATATATATTAATATTACTATATATTAAATAGTATATATTTATATTAATTATAATACAGGCATCAGACTTGTATTGGAATGGCGTGGAAGAATATATCTAAAGATAACATTAAATATCATCCAGGGATATTAATTCTCATTTGTTATCGGATTTCATTATGAAAGCAGTAATGAAGAGCTATTAAATTTATATTAAAATTTTCTATCTTTGGAATAGAACAAATAATCATTTATATAATTATCTATGATCTGGTTTCTTTGTTATTATTATTAATACCTTTACAGTTAACACATTAACGTAAAATAAGTCTCTACTCAGATTATCATAGTATATTTACATTTACGGGGTCACTACTGCATAATATTACTTTTCATTGCCAAATTTAAGTTTTCCTATAAGTTAGATATAAATGAATTTTCTGTACGTCTATAGGACTTAGGAAGCGGTCGATGATAACGCGTTAGGAGATCATCGATCAGGGTTTCTTAAATGGTAGTTTTCTTGGTTATAAACTATGTAATGAATTAAACGTGTTAGCGTAATAGATAGCACATATGTCTTCTTCAGCCTGCAAAAACATTCGTTACGTACCTCTGACATTATATTTCATCTGGCGCTGGAACCTGAAATGTAAAGATTACCAAATGATGTAGAGTTCAAATCAGCTGTTTACATTATTTCTCTTCGAACCATAATCTTAACTTATCTCAAGCTGATATATAGTTTTGATGTTTTATAAAATGCTAAGAGTAAGGTTGCTTATCGCTTGGTTTCTTATCGCACATGGAGCTAATAAACTGTAATTCGGTCCAGAAATTTAAAGCGGAGTCTATGGTTTTAAAGTTATTCTGTAATGCCAACTCTTAACCAGTGTGAATTACATATACATATAGTAATTCAATCCAATACTCACAAAAATACGCTTGGTATTATAACCAGGGTGATTGGGTAGCACACACTTGAAAAATTCAAAATCCATAGTCGGTTTTCCTTATAATAAGTAGATGAATCCTACTTCCATGGGATCTTTTGATTCCCACTGGATAATGCCTTGTATTGAGAGGTTTACATGTTAAGGTGGTTCATATTTACACTTAGTGAAAATAGAAACACTTTTTAATTACAAACCAGAGAACTTGTGCACCGCTTAAGAACCTAAAGTAATGATTTTTTAAAAAATGAGTTTGGAATCTAAAAAAACATCCGTCTGCTCAAATATAATTTTTCATCCAATCACACCTGAGGATGGCTCATATAGAATCATATGAAAAAAAACAATGTTTTACAAAAACATAAAACCAGAAAAAGAAAGGGCTTAACAAAATAATTCTCGACCAATCACATACAAGGTCATATAGAGATAAGATTACTCCCGGCCACTCACAAGAAAAGTAAAAAACATTTTCTTCAATAATAATACTAACTCCTTACCCGCGATCCAGCATAGTTTCAGTTTGAAATATATTTATAAATAATAAATAACATTTGTATTCTCGGACTTCTTGTCCTTAATTTTACTGAAAAGATTACCTTTTGACCCTGGTATTGAGCATTAAATCGCCCGCGGGATACCAAAGGCTTTCCTAATTTCATAAGAACCTAATTTAGGCCTAACGTAGTTATTGCACGATTACAATTTTACAGAAAAAGGTCATTTGAAAAAAATATATTTGAAATATGGAATTAGGTCTAAATCGCACCGGGATACAAAAAGGATTAACTTACAACACATTTTACAGAGATGAATTTAGACCTAAAGTAGTTATGTCAACACATTTTACAGAGAGAGAGTGTCAGCTTTCGTAATCTGATAAGGAGTGCGGGTATTTATTTTTAAATAAGCTTGTTGCATTGTACATAGAATAATAATAATAATAATAATAATATAAAGAAATCCGAATTATTTAAAAAAACTTTGAAAAATATTTTTAGTTAACATCCAGCGAAATGAATAATATAATGTAAGTGAATAATTGTTTATTTTAATAAATAAGAACTTAAAAAGAATTTTATAAATAAATGTTAAATGTTGCAGTAAGTCAAATAGAACATAACGCGGCCAATACCTCTTTTATTTATGCCTTACTTCCCACTCTGATTTACATGGATTTTATTGCTTTAAGGTACGTAAATATATGTTTTTAATAAATTTCATAAAAAAGTTTTAGTAAAAGTTATTTTAAAACTTGATAGTTAAAAATTTATAAACAAAAAGTAATTAACGTTAATAAATAATTTCTTTGTTCAAAAGATAATGATTGATTTATTATAGAAGTTTTTAAAAAAGAACTTTGAAATAATTTTAGTGTACAGTTGAATGAGTAATATAATGTACGTGTTTAATTAAAAACATAGAATATGTCTTTAATAAAATTATACGTTATAATGTTGTAAGTATCTGCCTGTGTGTTAAGTAAATTTAGATCTGTGTGTGAGTGGTAAGTAAAAAAATCTGCGTGTAAAGTAAATTTCTGTGCTTGTGAGCTTTGTAGTGTGTGTGCTGTGTGTTTGTGGTGGTGTGTGTGGTGTTGGTATAAGGTATTACAAATGTAAGTGCCTATTCGGCTAAAATGTAAGTGTCAATAGTGCTGTGTGTTAAAAGTGTCATAAGTGATGTGTGTATAAGTGTAAGTGTTGTGTGTGTGTGTCGTGTGTGTCGTGTGTGTGACACCGGCGGTGTGGCGTGAGTATAAGTGTAGATGTAAGTGTCTATGGGTAAATTTAAGTGTCTATGGGCAAAAATGTAAGTGTTAGAATTGAAATGAGTTACAGGAAAAATATATATAGAGGGAAAATAGAAATAAAAGTGTGTTCGAAAATAGAAAATAGAAAAAGACCAGATGACAGGTCAAATGAAAGGTAAACTGACAGATCAGACGAAGATAAAGATAGGAAATAAATAAATAAAATGATTGAAGGACAGAAAAGGCCAGAAATAAGATAAACACTAAAGATGACAAAATATGGACGAAACGGTAGACTGATAGACGAATGATAAAAGGAAATAAATTAATAAAAGATTAAAGGACAGATAAAGACAGTCAAATAAAAAAGGACAAAAGGACAGATTCGAGGAAAGAAAGAAAGAAAGAATACCAAAATTAATTAAGAATATTTAGTAGCATAAGAACAATCTATTTGCATACAAAAACTCTCATCATACTAATCTCACCTTCCCCAAGTGGTGTGTAGGTTACACCTTCTATTGAGTTTACTTGGTTTAAACTGGTTTAAGGTTCGAGAGAGGTATGTAATTGTTAATAAATATATGAGTAATAAAGCAGTAAAAACATAAGTGAGTTAAAGCCAGTAAAACATGAGTTAAGCAGTAAAGCAGTGTAAAACAAAAAGCATACTAAGCAACCTATGTTGCTAGGATTCACACCTCTAATTTGATTTACTGCTTAAGTCACGTAATTTTGATAATTGTGTGATAAAAACCAGTTAAACATCTGCGTTAAAGACGTAAAACATGAGTTAAAGCAGTAAAACATGAGTTAAAGAGCAGTAATGCAGCAAAACAAAAGCATACTTATCCCCTAGGTAACCCCCTTGGTGTTAGTTCACACCTCTATTGATTTACTGATATTACTGGCTTTAAGGTAAATGTAATGATAAATAGGATGTTTTTAATTATATGGTTATTTCCAGTTCTAAGTTTTAAAACAAAATCATCTATATAAAAAACTATTATAATGAAATTGTTATCTTCCTTACATAATATGAAATAAAGAGAAATTTATAAATAAATGTATTTACTTTAAAGAATAATGTTAATAAAAAGAGTATATGTGTTAAATAATAGGTCTGTAAAGAGTTACAGTTGGTTAGGTTCGGCGAAAAAAAAATGTTTTTAAATAAAAGGGGAATGTTTGGAGGAGTATGAAATAAAAAAAAATGAATGATCATAGTATATTTGAAAAGAAATATCATATAAGATTTTTAAAATATGAAGATAAAAATGAATGAGACTATAGTATGAGTATATATTTTTCAATTCCCAGCAGGAATAGTTGTTGTCGCCTGCGGAGGCGCACTGGAGGTTGTACGGGCGGGCCGGGTGAACCCGCGGAAAATTGCGCCTGCGGGAGCACGCGGCGGCGGGCCAACGCCGAATATTGCGCCTCGCCGGGCGCCTACAGCGGGGGCGGGTCGGAACCGCGGCCGGGCGGCGGACGCGGAGCGGATCGCACCTGCGGAGTGCGGGGCTGGTTGTCCTTGGCGCGGAGGGCGCATGCGGCACCCTGGTGTTCCCAATTAATGAAATTCTAGGAGACATTTAATAGTTAACTCTGTTATATGATGTGGGCGTAGAGATGATGAGCCATATAGGTGGGATTTCATTCATAAGATGATCCCATCAATAATTACCTTAATGGTGTCAAAGATGACGTCATCGAAAATGAGTCATCATCAAAGATGAGCCTTCAAAGTTGAGGCATCAAGGTGATGGCTGAGGCATTTATGCTGGGGCAGCAACAAAGTTGAGGGATCAAAGTTGAGGCATCAAAGTTTGAGGCATCAAAATATCGAAGTAAGTGAGTTGTAGTGTAAGTGTATCTGTGTGTGGGGTGGTGAGTGGTCACACGCTGCTCATATGGTCCTGAGAAATATGTAAGTTGTCAATGACCTGGGTGTATATTTAGTGTCATAGTGAATTTGTGGTGTTAAGTGTCGTAGTGTATGTATAGTGTTAGATTTAGTGTTAGAGTAAAAAGACTAAACTCATAGTAGGGAAGCATCCTAAGGCATAGTCTTGGTAATATAACAGGATAAGAATTCGAATCCTCAATACCCTTATAACCTAAGGGGTCAAGGAGCACCCCTCATGATTAGGGCTGAGTTCTTTATGGTCAACCGCGCAGGGGAAGGCTCTTTAGAAAAGGGCTTGAAAAAAAGTGGCACTTCAGGTGTTTTGGGAACACTATGTTGGCACCACTGAGTTTGGCACTTGGTGGCACTTCATGGATGGTAACTGAATGATACATATGGCGCACTTTTTTCACCTGTGGGGCATTCTGCATTAGGCACTGGGAGGGGGCAGATCATAATGGCTCTCAGCTTGGCACTAATGGTGATCACTTTGTGGGCTTGGCACTCATCAAGACTCATGAGAACACCCTAGATAGACATTCACTAGATTATTCGCGTCTTACGTGTGGTTGGGAACCATCAGAGAGCCATCAAGTTAAAGTGGGTCAAAATGACCCATGGTATATGTGGTATGTGGCAAGGTCAAAGGCGAAATAACATGGTCAAAGGTTAAGACATCATAAAAAGGGCTAATCCCTAAAGGAAGGGACTAAAAAATTACCGTATGGGTCAAAATGACCCGAGGGAGCTGGACTCAAGGACAATTGTGCAGTGTGTAATTGTACGTGAGGTATAAGTGTAATGTATAGTGTCTAATGGGTAAATGTTATAGTTCATAGTGATGTGTGTATAAGTGTCATAGTGAATGACTGTATAAGTGTAAGTGTGTGTGTGAGTGTGTGTGTGTGTGTGTGTGTGAGGTTGCGCACGCGCTGCACGTGGGTAGGTGTTCAAGTTAGGGTAGGTCGCAATAGCATTGCGTAGAAGTTAGGCCAACAAATATGTGAACGGGTGGTTGCACGAGTGGGCAAAAAATGGCGTGGGGCAAAAAATTTGACAGGCCAATGGTATCTGGCATAGGTCAAGGGCCGAAAATATCATGGTTAAGACAACGTTAGACATCAAAAAACGGGCTAGCCTTCATAAAGGGATTCCCCAAAAAAATTTACCGGGGCCAACAAATTGAGGCGGCGCATGGTTTCGACGTTAAGAAAATTTAGGTGAGGGGGGGAGGACGGTATAAAGTTAGGGGTGCATATACGATAGCTTAGAAAAGCGGTGCTTACGAGCGAACCTGTTTGTGTCGTCGCAACCCCTCCTGCCGACCGGGTTTGCAAAAATCAGGGCTTGCCGAAAAAATTGGGAGTTGCCAAAAATTAGGGTTTGCCCAAAAAAATACCGTGGGTCAAAAATGACAAACCATGGCAGAGGCAATAGAGGTTGTGCAAAAAAATTAGGGTTTTGGGGTAACGTACAACGGGTTGCTGACAAGCACCGTTTTGGAACGCAACCCTTCCTTCGAAGGGCAAAAAAAGGCGTTGCTCATATTCAAAAATTTGGGAGGGTTGCCAAAAAAAGTTAGGGGTTGCCAAAAAATTAGGGTTCTCAAAAAATTAAAGGGTTGCAAAAAATTAGGGTTCCAAATTAAGGGTTCTCAAAAAATCCGGGTTCTCAAAAAATCCGGGATCTCATGGCCGAAAAATCCGGGTTCTCAAAAATCCGGGAAAGACGTCAAAAAATTACCGTGGGCCCAAAAATGCCATGGAAGACCAAAGGGTTGGTCGAAAAAAAGGTCAAGGCCCAAAAAGGTGAAGGCCAAAAAAGGTCAAGGTCAGGTAAAAATTCGAGGCTCAAAAAAGGTTCGCGGTCAAGAAAAAGGTGCGGAAAAAAAAAGGTCGCGGTCATTTTCGTGCAATATCCATCCCGTACTACTAATGGTGATTCCACTACTACTCCTACGCTGCCTTTCCACACTCAATCCAAAACTGACTCACTTCAGCTATACTCTAGTGAGTCTGAAACCTACTCGGAAGCCACTGTGGACTCTTCCGATGAATTTCTAACCGCGAAACAACTCCGTGTGGACGTTACGATCTCTTCCGGCAAGACCTCGCCTGTGTTTATGAGTAAAAACCATCCGTCACCGCGGCCGTTCAGAGGTAGTCAACGGAAATTGGGAACTGATGGAGTTGGGAGGGACGGTCCTTCTTTCCCAGACTCTTGTTCAGGTCTACCTCCTGCTGCGGTTCTTGGTCCTGTGCTGCGGGATTCCCGGAATTCCAACGGGGCCACGCTTATTTCAACCATCTTCCGATCTCGTGACTCTCCCGGTCCCAACGACCGTCAATGTTCTTTGTTGGAAACTGCTTCATCAATTTCTACCGGCATTGATAGGAGTGTTGCTGAAAGAAAATAGAAAATCTATTTTTTTTTTTCATATTCTCAACCTCTCACCCATTCTTCGGATTTTACTGCAGTCAAATAATGGAAGTCCGAAGCCCGGAGCCGAGCAGCCGAGCTGGTGCTTGGTGCCCGGTGCCCGGGGGCCGGTGCGGTGCCGGTGCACGACCTCCCGGTGCGGAGATGATTTTTTCAAGAAATCAAATGTGTTTTAGATGAAAAATTTATATTGCCGAAGACGTGGAACGTACTGGGGCAAACAATTTCTTTCAAAATAGTGCAAGTCCCTTAGTAGGCATCGACGGAGAAGGGAGTCGAAGCGCAGAGCCGGTGTCGGGAGCCCGAGGCTCAAGTAGTATGGATGTTTTTTTGTCAAAAAAAATATTTTTTATAAGGTGAAAATTTATATGGGCCAGAAAACGCTGCTGGAACAGGTTATCCAAACTATAGATGCGACGGGAAAACGCTTGAAGTGATGTCGCGGGAATCCGGGAGCTAGGAACCGCCCAAGTCATAACGCAATTCGGAAGGCCCGATCGTGGGTAGAGAGATTTTTTTCGGGAAATATTTTTTTGTGAAAAAATTTATTGTCAGAGACGTGCTGAATGCAATAATTCAAAAATATGCAGAAACCTTGAGCGACGGATCCAGAGGCCCCGGAATCCGATCTGGGTATAGTAATTCTTCTTCGAAATTTTTTTTAGGTGAATGTTATTTTCAAGAAGACAATGCCTGGACAATGTTTCAAATAGTGTAGAAAATCTAGTCCGGTTTTATCCGTAGTCGCGACCAGGCTGACGTCCGAAATCCGCGGAGCCGATCCTGGGTATTGAAACCTTTTTTTTCTGGGGAAAATATATTATTTTTCTGGTGAAAAATTTATTGTCAATCTGCTGGTGGCCGAACAATTTTTAAAATAATCGCAGAAACGCATTAGTCCGGATCCAGAGGCCGGAAGGCCGAGTCGGATCCGGGATCCGATCGCTGGTATGAATTTTCTTACAGAAATATTTTTTGAGAGTGAAAAATTTATAAATTAAGAGAAATGCTGAACAATGTTCAAATAAGATGTAGAATTAGTCGGGTCCGGATCCGGAGCTGAAGCCGAAGAAACGTATCCTGGAGCCTTATCCGGAGCCGGAGCCGTGTCGGATAATGGGATTTAATTTTTTTTTCGGGAAATATTTTTAGTCAAAAATGTATTGTCAGAAGAACGTGCCGGACATTATTTTTTCAATAGTGGGCAGAAACCTTAGTTCTGTGATCTCCGAGCCCGGAAGGCCAAGAGGATTATTGGAGGCCGGAATCCGATGGGTATGAATTTTCTTCAGAAAATCTTTTTTTAGGTGAAAAAATTATTATTGCCAGAAGACGTCCTGAACAATTTTCAAGTAGTGTAGAAACATTAGTCGATCCGGAGCCGAAGTCGTATCCGGAGCCGGATCCTTGGTATGAAATTTTTTTATTCAATAATATTTTTTAGGTGAAAAATTTAGTTGTCAGAAGACGTGCTGAGCAATTTTCAAATAGTGTAGAAACCCATTAGCGGGAATCCGGAGCCCGAAGTGATAGCCGGCCGTATAAATTTAGGAAAAAATTTATTTTGGGCAGGACGTGCCTGCCATGCAACAAGTTAGTTAACAATTAGCCGAGACCGCGTCGGAGTGAACGCGTTGAGTCGGGAGCCCGGAGTCTCGGGGGGCTGGGGGAAGTTTTTATAGTAAAGCATATTTTAGTTGAAAAAAAGTTTATGCCCAAGTATGTGACGTGGCGAAAACCAGTTATCAAAATTTAGTGCAGAGCTTTATTAGTCGGATTCCGGGAATCCTGGGTATGAATTTTCTTCAGGAAAAATTATTTGAAGGGTGAAAGGAAGATTTCGCAGAAAGACTGCTGAAAGGCATTTTCAAAGTAGTGTAACATTGTTTCAGATCGGAAGCCGACCAGTCGGGAGCCCGGGTGAAGCCCGGAAATTCGCCTGCTTAACTGAATTTATCCCCGGGAAAAATATTTATTTTAGGGGTGGAAATAAATTTATTGGTCAGAAGAACCCGTTGGTGAACAATTTTCAAAAATAGTGTAGAAACATTAGTCGGAAACGGGGGAGCCAAAGTCGGATCTATAGCCGGATCCTGGGTATAATATTTTTCGAAAAAAATATTTATATTAAGGTAAAAAATTTATTGACAGGAGACGGGGCGGACATTTCCAAAGTACAGCTAAGTTTCGGAATCCCCGGAAGCCCAAAAGCGACGTTCGGAAAAGTTGGATATTCCGAGTCCCGGGAAGCCGGAGCCGGAGCTGGCGTACTTCAATTTGAGTTCCGAGAACAATCATTTTTTTTAAGTATGAGAAGTTTTATTGCCAGAAGGACGGTGTCTGAAACAGTTAATCATAGTGCAGAACACTTTAAGTCGATTCGCGGATTTCCTGGTATGAAATTTTCTTCAGAAAAAATTTTTTAGGGGAAAAAATTTATTGACAGAAAAAGGTGCTGGAAATATTTCAATAATGTTTAGATATAGGTAGTCCGGATTCCGGAGCGAAAAAGTTCGATATTTGGGAGGCCGGATACCCTGGGGTAAAATTTTTTTTCCGGGACAATATATTTTTTTAGTTAAATTTAATTTGCCAGGACCGTGCCTGGGAACAAATTAATTTCTTACAGTGCCAGCACTAGTCGACCGAGCCCCGAGTCGAGCCAGACCTGGGACTTAACGAGGAACCCCAGAGGTAGAAAATTTTTCAAAGGAATTATTTTAGGTGAAAATTTAAATGGAAGAAGACGCGCTGAACAATTCAAAATATGGTGTAGAAACCTTTTTTAGTCGGACCGGCATCCCGTGCTGGCAACCGGGAAGTTCGAGTCAGAGCTCGGTATCAGAACGTGAGATGCTCTACCCTGGGTATTGATTTTTTTCGGGGAAATATTTTTTGGTGTGGTAAAAAATTTTATTGTCAGAAGACGGACGTGCCGAACAATTTTTTCAAATAGTGGGCGAGAACCCTTAGTGGTAGCCGGAGCCGAAGTGCTTTTTTTGAATAGTTCTGGTATCTTGGAGTCTCTCGGTTTTGTTTGGCCGGGTGTTAATTTGTAAATTTTTTTTGGGAAAAAATATTTTTTGGAGAGGAAAAGGAAAAAGTAAAAAAATTTAATTAGATGAGAGTCTTTGTATATTTTTTGTTTTTTAAATTCTATTCAATAGTTGGTGTTCTCTATGTTTATATATCCTCTATGTTGTATTCTCTTGTTTCATGCTGTATATGTATATTCTCTGGAAGTCTGGGGAAGTGCAGAAGGCCGGGAAATCCAGAACCGGATCCAGGGTATGAAATTTTTTCAACACGAAATAATTTTTTTCATTGGAAAAATTTAATGCCAAAGAAAACTTGGCTGAACAACAAATTAGGGTAGAAAAACTTCAGGGCTGCAGAGCCAGAGGAAGAGCCGGGAGACGGACCTGCGGAGCCCGGAGCCGGGAGCCGGGAGCCGGAGTCGAATTTTGTTTTGGGTGGAGCCGGAGCCGAAATTACTTGTAAAATAAGCAAAATCTTCCCTCAAGTTCATATTTTTCAAATTATGGAACAAACGAATTTACGGTTCGAGATCATACAAGAAATGTCAAATGATTCTTCTGAAACCGGAATCGTAAGAAATTTTTTTTCGGCATTAATTGGGGCATATTTGCGAGCCACGTACTGGGCACAATTTCCCATTGAGAAAATAATCTCGAAGACGACGACTGCTGGTGGGGCAGGTGTGAAGGATACTGTAACTTTTTTTCAAATTTAATTTTAGGGGTTTGAAAAATTTTATGGGGTGCACGCTGAATAATTTGCCAAATAAGTTCAGAATAACTTAGTCGGAAGCCGGAAAGTCCGGATCCTGGGTAATGCATTTTTTTCCAATTAATACTTTTTAGGGAGAAAAATATATTGTTCAAAAAAACGTGTGAATTATTAATTCAAAAAGTGCAGGCATTAGGAGATGTCCCGGGACCAGAGCCCCCGCCTTGGGGGGGAGCCGGGGAGGTTAATTTTTTCGGGAAAATTTATTTTTAATTTTGGAAAAATTTAAACCTTAAAAAGTTTTTTTTGAAACAATTTTTAAAAATTTATGTTGCGATGAAACCTTAAGTCGGGAGGGGCCGGGGAGCCGGGAGCCCCGGGAGCCCGGGAGTAAAGATTTTGGGTTAAAATAAATTTCGAATATTTTTTAGGGGAAAATAATTTGGTATACCAGAAGTGCCTCATCAAAAAAATTTACCAATGGTATTAGCCATTAGGGGAGCCCCGAAAGTCTGAATAAAAAAATTATTTTACGGTTTTTGGGCGTTGGGAATCTATTTATTATATTAAATAATAATATTATATGAATATGCTATTTAATCATATTATTATAAATATTACACGTAATATATATATATAAAATATAATCAAATATAGAGAAATAAATAATTAGTATCTAGGTTGAAATATCTATATATGCTTGTGCGGAATGCATAAGCCGAAATTCCACCCTTGAAGCTTCGACTTCGGGAAAGCCAAGCCGGCCGAGACAATGTACAGAAAAGCTCTACTACTCATCACCCACCTTCCCTTCCCAAGAAAAAAAAAGGGCAATTTCAGAAACAGTTTTTTAATATCTTCGGGGGCCTGAATAATTCTGGTTGACTTTAATTATTTTAAGTTCGGGGAACAAGAGGGGTGGTTGGGAACACCCTTTGCTGAGCTATAACCATGGGCGACTTCCTCCCATTGTGTGTTCTAGGGTTCGGAGTATGCAAGATCAAGGGTTCACGGTAAGATGGGGCAACAACAATGCTTGTTGGCCCGACCATTTGCAGAAATTAAAATTATGATGAAGACGAAAAAAAATTCACTCGCCCCAGACAATGTCCAGGAAGCTCTACACTAGTCCCGATCCGCCTTTGCCCAGAAAAAGAACGCATATCGGAACAGTTTCTAATTTACTGGCTCCGATATCAATGCTTTGAAACTCGGTACTTTATTTTAAATCGACAGGAGGGTGGTTGGAACACCTGCTGTGGCTATATCATGGCATTATGCTTCGGTGCTCCTGGGTTACAGGAGCAACCCACCAAAGTCAAGGAACGCCGAATGGGCACAACAATGCTGTTGCACAAATTTTCAAATTAATAATAATAAGAAAAAACATGGGCGCCAGGCTCGGCCCAATCCACAACAGCGTCGCCCCGTTAGACAATGTAGAAGAGGCTCCACAAACTGTTCGATTTCCGCCTTCCCTAGAAAAAAAGCCTCTCCGAGACAAGTTATCAAGTCCTCCTGCTTGTATCTCTTCTAAAACTCTGTACTTATTTAACCCAACCAGAAGGTGCTTTGAGACCACCTTGCTGGGGGCTAAACCTTTGTAAGTTCTGGGGCGGGTGGCTCTTTGGTACAAGGGGAGCCAAACGAACCAAAGTCAAGCCAACACGGCCCGACATGGGGAAACCCCATGCTTTTTGCGACAAATTTTGAGTACGCATTCATAGGAGTTATAATAGGGCGAGGAATAAAGGGATTTCGGTAAAAGAGACAAATTACATCATTCGCGGCAGGGCTCAAAACCATCACCAACCAGCGCGCCATTTAGACATGGACAGGAAGGACTCCCACCAACTAATTCCCGAATCGCTTCCCAGAAAAGAAGGGCATATCGGAACCAGTTTTCCCTAATTCTTTCCTGAATCCGGGATACCACTGCTTTGAAAATCGGTACTGATATTAAATCGACAGAGGGTGTTGGAAAACACCTAGCTGGGGCCTACATAGCCTCTGCTTGGAGTGCTCTTGGTTAAATGGAGGCAACCCCACAAAGTAAAGCCGCCGAAATGGGGGCACCAACATGCCCTTGTTGTTGTCAATTTCGCAAATTAAAAAGAAGAATAAAAATTGGACCTCGCGCCAGGCTCGGAGAACATCGACAAACAGCCGTCGCCGTTAGATCAATTGTGCAGTAGGCCTACCACTAGTCCCCCCCCTTCCCGGATCCCACCTACCCGAAAATAGAAGGCAATCTTGGAAGCAGTTTTTTCCTAATCTCCTCGGTTCGGCCATATCATGCTTTGAAACTCGGAACTTATTTAAAATCACTACCCTGCGGAACGCCTATATATATATATATATATATATATATATATATAATTATATATATATATATATATATAATATATATAGCTATATATATATATTATTATATATATATATAATATATTAATATATATAAGTTTTTGAAGGTATATATATAGTAATATTATAATATATATAGTAATATATTCTTAAGTGAGTACAGTAGTGGTTATTAGAGATAATAAGAGTAATAGTACTTAGTTAACTATATATAATTATCTAATTTACGAGATGTTATCGTATATTATTAATAATCTAAAAATAGTCGATGTATACAGAGGGGAGGAGCGCGTGGGCCGAGGGCAGGGTAGCAGGAGGCCAGTACAGGTGATAGCAGATAGTAGAAGATACATGAAGAAGCAATTTTCGACGGCAGTCAAAACGTAGTTAACCACAGTATGTATGGAAATAAACGTTTCATTATTTTTTTCCCCCCGGGTCTGAAAAAAGAATAATATTTCCAAAAATGTTTATTTTGTTTATTTTTTAATTCATTTTTTCTTTACATTTAATATACAAAAAAAATCCCATTTTAAAAAAAAAAGCCGAAAAACATTTTTTTTATTTTCTTAAAAAATTTGGTAACAACTCTGCATATAAAATCATAATGAATCATCGACAGTTTATTTTTAAAAACTGCTGATTATTACTGAAGAATTTCAATTGGTGTCACACTTGTGATTGGATTGTTTTTACTTTCAAATTTTGAATTAGCATTCTATAGTTGCCGAATACCAGAATAAAAAGGGTTTGTTAAGGAAATAAAATTGAATTAAAAGGTATCCAAAAATAAATGAAATTTATGGAGCTACACCCCATAAAGGTAGGGAAGTATTTTATGGAAAAAAACGACCATTTAAAGATATCTTGAATATTACAGATTTCAATGTTTCCCGAGGGTTTTTTGGTGGAAAGCCCGAAAAAAAATTCCTTGCCCTCTCCCCCCCCCAAACGGGAAAGTTGTTTTTCCTATTTTTTTTCCCAAAAAAAATTTAAAAGAAAAACTTTATATTGTTCATACAAAAAAACATTTTTCCTTTCAATCGGTTTGAAGAAATGGATTTTGAGGATAAAGTCTCCCCTTAAACTTAGAAAATATCTACAATTGAATGAAGCCTTATGAAATCTACCCATTTAACTGAATTATGATCCAGTTACGGCTGGTATAATATACTTTATATATAGTTGGTATATATATAATAATAGATATTATATATACTAATATATAATACTATATAATATAATATATATTATAGTATATATATTATTATATATATATAATATATATATATATTATTATATATATATATATATATATAATATATATATTTATATATATATATATATATATATATATATATATATATATATGGCGTTCTACCCATAGAAAGCTGTTTTGGGCGTGCACGCTAGGGTATTGGCTTTTTGGATTAGTGCTATATCTATATTTTTTTGAGGCCGTTAATATTTGTCTTTAACATATGTTGAGCTGAGGTTTGTTAAGATCGAGTTTGGGATGGCTGAGAAGGTTGGGAGTTGCAAATAGTTCAGGACTATATGCGATATCGTCGTGGAAGAGTTTTAAAGAACGATCATTTATTTTTATGAATCCATTTGCTGCAATTTGAACAACTTGTTGATTATTTTTTTATTGTTTGTGACGTATGTGGTAGAAATATCTGATAGGTCCGGGATTAGGGTGCATTTCCCCAGCTTGAAGCAGAAGAAGAGAGGTGATTTCCGGGTTATCATTTCTGTGAATAGGAAAATAGTGAAGTATTGAGAGCAGTTTGAGGTTGAGAGTACCTTGTCTCTTCTCCCAACGGACAAGGGACTCCTTCTCGCAACGACTCGCTTCCGGTATATATATATTATATTAATTAAATAGGCTATTATATATATATATATTATATATTAATATATATTATATATATATATATATATATATATATATATGATATATATATATATATATATAGTATACTATAGTATATATATATATATTATATGCCCTTATGAGTCTCATGGTGGAGATAAATGTTTTTTTTTTTTTTCATATATTGTTATTATATGATACTAACTGAATTTGAGTGCTGATGAGCAGGATCAAAAATTTATATATAAAAAGAATTATTTAATAGTATCGTACTTTTTTACGCATCGTACGTTTTGGGGCAGCACCCGGGACAGAGCGACGTCTCGGGATATTTTCTGTAGTGCAAAAAAATCTTTAACCCGAAACAATAGAAAAACCTCTACGCGGCGGCCAAAGTAGGATCCATTAGAGGTTATGAATTCGGGAAATTTATTTATTACCAATCGTCGTCATATAGGTTAGTATTGAGTTTTACTGCATCGTCGTTTTATTACCATATAGGTCAGTTTTGCGAGTTTACTTGCCCTCTAAGGTACAAGGTTATGATGTATGTTTCTTTTTATGTAATACGCAGAAATATATATATGAAAAAAAAAAAAAAACAATACGAAACGGATTTTACCCAAAACCTTATTTTTTACCCTACCTTGAATTCTTTCACGCACATTAGCACAGGCTTCTATTGGGGTTGGATGAAAAAGCGCTTTTCTTTATCTGCGAGGAAATTAAAAAGCCGTTTTTTTTTTGCTATTTTATTAATTAAATTTTTATATTTTCCAAATTCGTATTAAATTTACAGCATCTTAATTATTGCTAGTATCATAATACTAAAAATATTTCTGAAAAAAACATTTAATTATAACTAGTGCAAAACTCATAAGGGTCCATTAATATATATAATTATATATATATATATAATATATTTATAGTTGTAGTATATATATATATATATATATATTTAGTATAATATATATAATAGTATATGGATGTATATATATAGGTATATTAGTATATATATATATATTATATATACTTGAGATATTCCTACTATTATATATCCTATAACTAATGAAAATTAAAAAAAATTTACCATTCGGCAAAGGAGATATTATTATGCTAAACTTGACCATATCTACAATCTATCAATTTACAGATATTTTATAGAATATCAATATATATACATCTTACCTTCGCTAGTCATATATATATATATTATAATAATATATATATATATTATATATAATATATAATATATATATATATATATTTCACACAACTATGAAATTAAAAAAATTAATTCTGTGCATCATGAAGCAACCTATATCTTCGATTTTAAAGGCATTAATCCATTTATATACCATATATATATAATATATATTATATATATATATATATATACTATATATATATATTATTATATATATAATTATATTATACTTAAATATAATTTATATACTATATACCGTATATATATATATATAATGCTTTTAAAGGCTATTGCTTCAAGATCCTCGAGTAATAATCTGACCCAACCGACGCTTGACCAAATAACGGATACAAGAGGGTTCTTAATTATTTTAAAAAAATTAAATATTAATAGTTTGGGAAACCCCTCCCCAGGAGGGAAATTACAAGTGGTTAATAGTTGGGCATTTAAATGGTATTCTTCGGAGTTTACAGTCAATTGATTTTTAAGAGTTAGCTCCCCTTTTTCCCGGCCTGGTCTTACTTTTATTTATCCCCAAAAATCCCCACATGGAATATTTTCTATTTTGGGCTTATAATCAGATGAAAAATTCTGTTTGGGTATACTGAAATATTATATATATATATATACTGATAGTATATATATACTATATAAATATTAATATATATATAATCCATAATATTTCTATTTTAGCATATAAAAAAGAAAAATCTGTGTATTGTATATATATATATATATATATATATATATATTATATATATATATATTACTTATATATTATATATAGTATATATATACTATATATATATATATATATAATATATATATATATATATATAATATATATATTTAAATTTTTAATACACTTAATATACATAACTTTTATATAATTATATATATTATACCTATATATTATATGTATGTATACTATAATCATATATATGTATATATATATTATATAATTATGTAATATATACAGTATATATATATACTATTATATATATATATATATATATATATATATATGGTGTGTGTGCTGTGTGTGTGTGTGTGTGGTGTGTGTGTGTGTGTGTTGTAGGTGTGTGTAGGGTGTGTGGTGTGTGTGCTCTTGTAATGTAGATCTAATAATTTCAACCACCAGAGTACTTGGCACGAAAAAAAAAGTCAAATGAATTAAATCAACTGATTTTTAATGGTATTATTTTTTTTTTTAGTAAAAAAAATCATCTTCTTTATTTTTTTTATTTTTTTTTTTAATTTTTTGATATTATTTTAGGAAATTCTTCTTTGTAAAAAAAAAAAGGAACTACTTCGCCTTTAAAATTATTCACCTAATGTAATTGATAAGTAAAATTTGCATCGTATTAATATAAATTAAATTCATCACATATTAGTTTTAAATCACTTTAATAAGAATAAATAAAATTAGGAGTAATCAGAAGTATTATATATACAGTAATATTATAGGTATATATATATTGGCTAATATTTATTAATAATAGTATATATAATAAGAGGAGATTATATATATATATATATAATATATATAGATATATCCAAATTAAAATGTGTTTAATATATTACCTATATGATAAATATTATATATATATTATATTTTAAATAACTTAAGCTAAATAATAATTATATTTACTAAACTTATTATTAATTAGGTAATAATTAAGATTAATTACTAATTTTTTTTAAAATAATAATTAAAAAAGCGATAACAGTTGAGTTTAACAGATTCTAAAATAAATCGATATTTTTTTAAAAATTAATCGATATTTTGATATTCCTAGAAGCGATCTGTCAAATGTTGTCAATAAAAAATGCCAAATTTACGATATTTTTATAAGCAACATTATTCGTTGTTTTCATGTATCGTTTCTTTTTACGTTCGAAAATCAGTAAGGTTATGATAAGTTTGGTTAAGTAGACAGATTTACTGTGTACAATTAACAAAATTTATCATAAACTTTATGGGTCCTAAAACGAATTAAAACAAAAAAAATTTTTTTGGTACATTGATTAATTTTATTTATGAGAGAGGTTTGGCACCACTGTTTTAGTATTTTTACATGGGAACGAAAGATATATAACAAAAAAACGATTATCGGAAAGAAAAATCGATATTTCGTCAGAATCTGTTGAACTCTTCTATTACCACAGCCTACTATGCTATTACCAAAAAAGCATTTCCCTAAAATAAATTAAAAAAAAAAGTCAACAATTGATTTGTATATGAAAAAAATTCAAAAAAAAGTCCACAACCCTGATTTAAACATTAAACGATTTAGTAACTTTTTGATTAACCGTCGAAGTTCGACTTAAACAGCCAAACACTTTCTTTACTACCTAACACAGCAACTCACCAGATACAATGGCGGTTCTAGATATGGACCGAATATTTTCCAATATTCGCGAATGCGAATGTTTTGCGAATAATTTGATTTTTAATATTTGCGAATGTGAATCCGAGTAATTTTTTCAATATTCGCTAATGCGAATACGAATAATTTATCTTAATATTTGCGAATACAAATATTACGTATTGCCAGTAATGTGGTAATTATAATAATTCTCTTATTTGTAAACATTGTACTAGGTTTTGAAAAAAAGATTAATACATTCCTGTTTTATTATTATTATTATTATTATTATTATTATTTTATATTATTATTATTAACTGGATATAATCTAATTTTTAACAGAAATTTCCTTCTTTTTCATATTATCGGTCCTGAAGCTCCATTTTTCTTGATAGTCACTTCCGTCTTCAGAATCTGTAAATTTAAAATTTAATGAATATTCTTTTCAGTTTTGGCAATTATTTTGTTTTATTTATAGTGGAGGGACCTATACCCAAATATTAGACAGGAAAATGGGTAGACATTTGTAAAAAAAAAAAATTGGTTATTCAGAATTTCTCTAATGAATTCAACAAAACTTAACTTGCTAAACCTAACCTAAACGTTAACTCTAACCTAACCATAATTACTTTGAACATGACTAACCTAACCTAAAACCTAACCAACCTAACCTAACCTAACCTTAACCTAACCTAACGCTAACCTAACCCTAACCTAAGCCTAACTTAACCTGACCTAACCTTTAATCTAACCACCTAGACCATATACCTATCCTACACGCTACAGCCCGGCATGTACAGGAATTTTTTTTGATGTTGTGTCGACCATTTGGACTAGGCCCCTTGTGGAGAGGCGTAGGGATACACGCGCAAGGTGACCGACTGACACTAGATTCGCAAGAGAGTCGTCGCTGGATCGATCCCTATTTCGTGTTTTGAAGTGGCATAACATTTCATTAAAGACGCTAAAGTAAAACCTATATATAATATTTTTCTTGAAATGTAGAATACATTTTAACGGATCCAAATCTATTTTATAATAGCCTTTTTAATCACTGTAATACTCAATTATTAATTTTTATATCATTTATAATATCACCCTTTGTCATGTTGCGCATAGAGTAAATGATTTTCGCATATAAAATTTATTTCAGAAATTAATTTTTATTGTAGTGTTGCTCCACTGCTCTTATCTATGATTATTATATATATATATATATGATATAATAATTATATTATATATATATAGAATATATATACTATTATATATTACTATATATATATATATATATATAATATATATTATAGTTTATTATATATATATATATATTATATATTATAATATTATATATAATATAATAATATATATATATATATATAATAATATTATATATTGTATCCATTCTCAATTTGCAGGCAACTTCATAAACCTTAATGCATTCTTTTGTCTTTAATATTCTCCGGGATTTCTTTTTTCGCTTAATCCTTCTTGAAATGATAACCAAACGTTGCTCTAAGCCAACAAACATCTAAGACGAATGTTCTGAGGAACCTTTAGACCATCTTTTCACCATCCTAGTTACTTGCTCTGCACAGGGGAGTTATTCTTTCTTGTATGGAGTATGCGTCACTCATCTGAGGTGCATCCAATCTTCTTGAAAGGGCTCTGTCATATCTCTTATTGATCGAAGAAATGATGATTCACTCCTTTTATTATCACAATGGTAAATCTTAAATCTTCTAATTCTTTACCTTATCTTCAGTATGGCTACCGTTAGGAGCTCTCCACTGGGAAATTCTTTCCCTTTTCTCTATCTAACTCTGGCCCTATTCTCTTCTTCATTTAGGTGAAAGTTTTGTAGTGCTGACATTCACCCATTCCTCTTCTCTTTTCCCAAAACCATAGACACCTCTTAATTCCTCATTCAACATTCGCTATACTCTTTGGTATAGAATACATCTTCTGAACACTCCATTTTTGTTCTGAATTCAGGAGATTTCCTGCACCCACAAAATGATACAAAGATTCCATGATCCACACATCAGTGTGTCACTTTAATTATTTATTTATCCTCTTATTCATATTTTTCCTATTAACCCAAGTTCTCCTTTTCTTCAGTCTGCTCTTGCTTTTCATTTGTAACCCATCCACTCTCTTTTTCTGAACCCTTTCTCACCCAGATCTCGCAATACACATTCAATAAAAGCATCTTTAATGTTTTAAACTCCCATGCATTTTCACAATGTATTAGTACCATCTGTCTCTGATTACTATCAACATTTGAACTTCTAACAGATGTACACATCTTCATATCTTTTACCAAATCATTCCTTTTCCTTGCCAATCTTTAGATATCATTATTCAACCACTATACCTGTTCACATATATCTAACACATTTTTTCATCATTCTTCTCTTAATATAGAAAACTCAAGTATTCTATCGTAACTATCTCTCTGTTGCTCTTTTTCCATACTTTTAATCCATATTTTAATGTCATCATCCCTTCTTCCTTTTCCCCTTCCAAACCTTACCACTTCTATATCACACACACTCAAAGCTTTTTCACCTAAATTTAATAGAATCTTCTAAGTTGACATTCATATATTCTTCCTTCAAGACGTAGGTAACTTTATACCATACCTACTTTCTTCCATAGTCTATCTATTTCACTACCACATCTCCTTGAAAGTCGGATATACTCTTTCTTGTAATTTCTCCCTTTTTGTCTTTCACTGCCTCCACTCTTTAACCTTTGCTTTGCCATCAGTACCAACATATAAATAAATGAACTAACCTACCACCCTCAGAGCGTAACAACTATGCCACTGCTACCACTGACTAAATAATACGTGTTAGCCTAATACAAGAAAAACATTTCCATAAAATTTAAATATTTTCAAATATTTTTTTTTTTCTAGTTAAATCCTTAACTATATAGATAATCTAATTGTTGAGTATTTATAAATATTTACACAAATATATTTTTACAGATCACAACACTGTCCTGAGCTCAGTACAGACAAGCAATAATTACTCTAAAGGCCACCTGTTTTACTTTGCATATCATTTTAACACCTTATCCACAGATTTTAAACATATAAATCAACCTAAGAAATGAAGATAAAACCATCAAACATAATATACATGTTTCATTGATTCAAGAAGCTCACTTACCCAAAAACCACCCAGAACCAAAATTTTACGCATGACGCCATCTACACACCACAAATGCCAAAAATTACACACTGTTAACCCTCATACACAACTCACTACCATACACTAACACTCCCTTACACACAACAGCATCACTGAATGACAATACCACCAAAATACAATCTTTCACTATAATGATTAACAAAAAGCCACACAATTTAATAAACCTTTATATCCCTTATCACACCTCATCACACTGCCCCAACAGCTATACACCAAACCTTCCAAATCTCATAATGGGAGGAGACTTCAATGCCCACCACCTGACATGGTACAGCGCCCAAGAAGCAGACCATAGAGGAACAAACCTTATATCAAATTTAGATCACCTAAACATTCTTAACAGCAAAAACTGTCACACTGGAATTCCACCACAAACAAACCAATCATACACATCCCCAGACCTAACATTATGCTCCCCAAATCTACACACTAAACTCCATTGGTCAATACAAATTGAACTAAACACCGACCATCACCCCATTATCATAAAATATCAAAACAAACCACAC
Organism: Trachelipus rathkii; assembly: GCA_015478945.1. Lineage (NCBI taxonomy): Eukaryota > Metazoa > Arthropoda > Malacostraca > Isopoda > Trachelipodidae > Trachelipus > Trachelipus rathkii. Next base: position 32,609 of record JABUQX010052558.1, on the reverse strand, counting down.
ATTCAGGAAAACATATACAAACTACAAAAAAGCGGATTGGACAAAATTTATAGATCATATAGAAAACAACACACAACCTTTAAACATCACAAAATACCTCTACACTAAATAAAGCTATCCCAAACCACGTCAATAATCCCAAAAGCCGCAAACCAACATATTCCCTGGGGATACCTCAAAAATTATAACCCAATCATAACACCTGAAATCGAAAACTTGATTTAACAATGTAACACACTTAGAAAATCAGTACAACAAACACAACAAACTGGAATACAAATCAATAATCTAAACACCTAACCACCAACCTACCTAAAACATGCACCTCAAATAACTTTCAAACATTCCTTACAAAAAAAAAAAAAAAACACACAAAAAAGCAACAGAATGTGGAACACAAAAAAAATATTGAACAGCGCAAAAAACTACCAACTCCTTCCTACTCATGAACCTATCAAAAATCAAACTCTTCAAAACCCACAAACAAAACAACACACAAAATCTTCTCGCAACACACTTCGCAAAACAAAGTCATAAACCCACACACCCACAAAACAGGAAAATAATCAAATCCCTCAAGAAAATAAAATGCAACCACGACCAAACAATAGAAATAACCCCAACTGACTTAGAAAACACCATAAAGTCCCTTAAAAACTCACCAGCAACAGGACCTGACAACATCTCCAACATACACCTCAAACACCTAGGGAACACCACACTAACCCATCTAGCACACATATATGCAATAGCTCCAGCAATTTAAATTCTATCCCCCCTATCTGGAAAAGAGCCCTCAAACCACTCCTTCTATCTTCCAATTTCACTACTATCAACACCATGTAAACTTCAAGAAAAGCTCATTTTGAACAAAATAACCACACATCCCCAAACAAAAGTTTCACACGGTTTCTAACAAAACTACTCAACCACAACAGCCCTCATAAACATCATACAACCAATAATAATAAGTGGTTTAAATCTCTAACCCACACATAAAACAATACTTATTGCAATTGACATCAACAAAGCTTTTGACACAGTTCCCAAACACAATTTAATCCATAAAATAATAAAATCAAATATCCCCACTAATTTAAAGAAATGCACATCAACTTCTTATCAGGGAGAACAGCTCAAATATAGACAATACACACATAATACCATACTAAAAGGGGGGAAAACAAGCATCCTAACAACCCGGTTTCTTATAGACCTTTTATCATTGCTCTCTACAATATCCAAAGTTACTTTAAAGGGTAATCCTAAATAGAATCTCCCCTCTGATCCCATCACTCAGACATTACACCATGAATTTAGACAAAAACAAAAACACTAGTACCATTTCACAACCAATATTTAAACACAAAACTTCCTCAATTTTCCAACTTAACTCCTCGACCACTTTTCTCTCTCTTCTCTCTTCTCTTCTCTCTCTCTCTCTTCCTCTCTCCCTCTTCTTCCTCTCTCTCTCCTCTCTCTCTCTCTCTTCTCCTCTCTCTCTCTCTCTCCTCTCTCTCATCTCTCTCTCTCTCTCTCTTCTCTCTCTCTCTCTCTCTCTCCTTCTCTCTCTCTCTCTCTCTCTCTCTCTCTTCTCTCTTCTCTCTCTCTCTCATCTTCTCTCTCTTCTCTCTCTCTCTCTCTCTCTCTCTTCTCTCTCTCTTCTCTCTCTGTCTCTCTCTCTCTCTCTCTCTCTCTCTCTCTCTCTCTCTTCTCTCTCTCTCTCTCTCTCTCTCTCTCCCTCTCTCTCTCTCTCTCTCTCTCTCTCTCTCTCTCTCTCTCTCTCTCTTTCTCTCCTCTCCCCCTCCCTCTTTCTCTCTCTCTCTCTCTCCTCTCTCTCTCTCTCTCTCTCTCTCTCTCTCTCCTTTTCTCTCTCTTCTCATTCTCTCACACAAAACTCTCCTCAATTATTAACCAAACTCCTGGCCCTTCTCTCTCTCTCTCTCTCCCTAGTAGCAATAGACATCAATAAGGCATTTGAGACAGTTCCACATCACCTATTAATAGACAAAGTATTAAACATAGAAATGAGCATCAACAAGAAGAAAATAGTAATAAATAATGTATCCAGTCATACAACTAGAGTTATACAAGGACGCCACTTCTGTAAATACAAAATATATTAAGAGTTCCCCAGGGTGCCATTCTACCACTGACAATTTAACCTTTTTATGCATGACCTACCACATCCCCTTCTATAAATATGAATAGTTATGCAGATGACCTAACAGTCACAGCTCAAAGTTCTTCTATAAATACAGCAGGCATAGAATTTCAACAATACATAAACCAACTGTAACAATGGCTATCAACAAACAATGATTGTTTCACCTCAAAAATCCTCTATCACATTACTTACCCCCTGATAGAAGAGCAATCAAATATCCACTTTGTTTTGAGCGGAAGTTAGATGTATATACCCTTATGAGGTAATTCATAATATAAAGTATTTGGAGAGGTTGCTTAGTTTGGTTCAGCTGAATTGAATGACAGAAATTAGAGGTAAAAATTGAATTCCAGAAACTAACAGTGATGTCTTAAGTTGTTGAAGAAAGAGAGGAACTACACGAAAGAGCAAGAGATGAAAGTTTGGAAAGAAAAGTGTTAAAGTAGAAAGAAATGTGTGACATCATTGGGATTTTAATGTTCAGGTTCCAAAATAAAATTATAAAAAAGAATGAAATTAAAGTTTTGGAGCACAATGTATTTTCTAAATGTTAGAAATAATTTTTGCTTCTCAATAAAACTATATTCTTTTCAATTGTAGCCTATTATTATTATTATTATTATTATTATTATTATTATTATTATTATTATTATTATTATTATTATTATTATTATTATTATTATTATTATTATTACAGATCACACACTCCAGATACTCTTTAGTGCAAGTAAACGGTCCTTTAAAAATGAAGTGGATGATTCTTTGAACAACAATTGTGCAACTAAAAATGCTCCTTTCCTAACAAATGGTCCCTCATCAAACCTTAAGCAATTGGAAATATCTCGGCAAGGAAAATTATTGAAACCACTTCAAGAGAATGTAATTATTAATTAACGTTTCCTATCTTCAAGCTTATATATATATTATAATATATAATATATATAATATATATATATATATATATATATATATAGTATATGATATAATATATATATAGTATAGTATATTATATATATATACTTATATATATATATTATATATATATTCTTATCTTATCTTCATCACCTTCCTCTTTGCCCAAGATTGGGGGTAAGGTGCTGTACAAGCGTCGGAAAAGAAAGCAGTAGGAGAGAACATGACGAAAGTCGAAAAGAAAAGCCCAGCCTTACCGCCCCCCTTTATACCTTTAATTAGTGAGAGTTCGTCACAGACAGAAAATCCACCCTAGAGCATCATGGGACAGCGACGGACCCTCACTATGGTAAATCGTCAATGTAAGGGTTCATCCCCTGGCCCAGGTGGGCCACAACCATGCCCCCATACAAAACCCCGCCATTCTCTCCCTATCATGCCACACTTTATCTTCTCGCCTCTGCCAAAACTCACATTTCTCTCCTTCAGACATTCGTTCACCGACTTAATCCACATTTCTCTTTCAGGTCTCCCAGCCGGTCGGTTTCCCAACACACTCACCACTATACATCCGCTTAACCAAGCGACCGACTATCATTCAATCCTTTCCACATTGACCAACCATCTCAACCATACTTCATTTTATTTCTCTCATTTACCCCCTTCACACACCACACCACTCTCTTAATACGTTCATTCCTCTCTTATCAATTCTTCTCACACCTAACACCTCCCTAAGATTGTCCATCTGAACACATTGAACTTTATTTCTAAACCTCTTATTCCAGACCATAGTCTCACTACCATACAATAACACGGGTAACAACATACCCTCATGTAAGACCCTAGCACACTCAAGGGACTTAGTCCTTTGCATTCACCAACGATTTAATGCACCAAGCCACCTTCCTGCCATTCACAACTTTCCTACTAACCTCTGCAATCGTCCATTCCCTTCTCATCCAACATATACCTAAATATTTAAACTCAGACACTTGTTCTAGAGCTGCCACCATTCTAACAATAATTCCACTGAGGAGGTCCTCACTCCACAATCCATATACCTTACTCTTAATCCACGTTTAATTTCAAGCCCCTTCTTTCACACACCCTGCCAAATCTCTTACCAATCCTCTCAACCTCTTCAGATTCGCCACAACAGAACCAAATCATCCGCATATAATTAGGTAGGGCACCCTCACTCAACTCCATTCTCCACCATTCTCAACACCATTTCCTGCCATCCCCACCCTCAAATTCTTTCATAACCCCATCCATATTACAAATTGAATAACAAGGAGACATAACAACAAACCCTGTCTTACTCCGCTATTAATTCCTAAACCAATCCCATTGACACCATTTATTCTTACACACGCTTCACTATCGTCGTACATACTTTTTATTCCATTCAGAAAGCCTACCACCAACACCAATATATCACTAATACCTGCCATAACGGCTTCCCTATTAACTCTATCATACGCCTGTTGCAAATCCATAAAACCTAAATACAATTTATCTTCTTCTCCCTCTTTTCTTCAATCATTTTTTCAATGTTCAAAGATTGATCCACACATACTCTACCACTCCTAAACGCACTTGTTCTCTTCGACAATCAGTCCCTCAGTCACTCGACGCACTCTTTCGACAAAATACCACAAATACCTTCCCTACAACACTCAAAAACCTTATTCCCCTATAATTTCTACAGTTCCCTTTTTTTTCTCCCTTACCCTTATACAAGGGTACTATTTACCGCTCTCCTCCAATCCTGGAAACTATTACCCTCCATAAAACCTTTATTACACAAATTCCAAAATCCAAATTCAATCACCATTCTCGGCCCCGCCTCTTGATCATTTTCACTAGTAATTTTCATCTATACCTGCAGATTCCATTTCTTCAACTTTTCCACTCTACCCATTACCTCCTCCTACTAAAATAAACCTCATCCCCAAAATACCTATTCACTCTTGCACCCTCAAAACCACACACATTCACTAACACCTTCATTACTTAATGTTAAT
>JABUQX010052558.1:0-22500 GCA_015478945.1 Trachelipus rathkii | reverse complement strand
TTGTGGTTTCCCAAGACATTTTTTTTGTTCATGTTAAGGCCAAGGATGTTTGTATTGTCAACAGGAGAGACGACAGAACCGTCGAAAGAGACAGGAAAGTTATAAGGTATTTTGGAGAAGGAGATTTGTAGAAGTTGGGTTTTTAAAGAATTGAATTTCACAAAGAAATTTCTATCCAAATCAGTGAGAATAGAATCGGAAAGATTAAGACGAGAGGCAATTCTAGAAGTAAAAGAGGGAGCAGAATTGAAATGAGTTGAAGAATGAAGGTCGAGTCATCCGCAATATGAATGGATAGCAGTTAGAGGTGCAGGTGAGAGGATCATTAATGAAAGTAAGGAGATAAGACAAAACCCTGAGTAACACCACTATTGACAGAAAAGAAAGAAGAAGTCGGCCCCATCAACAAAACAGCCGATATTGAGCGATTTGAAAGAAGCTAGATATAAGTAAGCGTAAGCAAAGAGAAACCCAAAGGAGGGGAGCTTATAGAGCAGTGAATAGTGACACATGCCATACCCGGTCAAATGCTATGGATATGTCAAGCGCCACCACCCCAAGTCTCCCCGTAGTTCCTTAAGAGCGAAAAACCATAAAATCGGTTTAATAGGAATGTATATCGCCAATAGACTTCGTGAAACGAGAGCCGTACTGGCGATCGGGATAATCAGTTTCCAGATGATCTAAGAAGTGAGTTGAGAAGGGTTTCAAAATCTTAGATAGAAATACAAGTGAGAGCTGCAGGGCGATAGTTAGAAGGTAAATCAGAGCGGCTTTTCCTTTTTCGGGAATAGGTTTGGACATGGGAGAGGCTTTCCAAACCACTGAGGGAGGAAAGTGCTAGTTATTTGAGACATAGAGAATATATTTGAGCGAGGGGCCGAAGAGATTAGCCTTTTTCAGTTGGAGAATTAGCAACACAATGATCAGATCGAATAAAGGAGGAAAGGCAGAAGTTTTACAGAAGTTGCTAGAGATGAAAGATTTGTCAGTAGGAGAACCAGGAGGTTTAGCGCACTTTCCTTGATGAAAGCCAGCTTGCTCGTCGAAGAGTTATCCCTGCATCGATTCTAGCTGAATTGAAATTAGGGGAGAGTGATAGGAGAACGAGAAATTTTTCCACACGATAGGCACTGTTTCTTGCCTGAATGGCCAGAGAAAAAGCCACGATCGAACCATGGATTATGAGGGAAGAAAGATTTAAGTTTTAGAAGAAATGAATGAGGAAAGAAAAAAATTATCTGAAGAAGGAATGAACCTGCTAAGCCATAAACTCTCTTTTCGAGTTTCCTCCTTCACTTTCTTCAATATTTGTAAATTCATCATTAATCCTTATTTAAAGGTAGCCAATTTGCTATCATCTGCCAACTTGGAAACCCCTTACATTTAGGTCCCTGGTCTAAATATTTTAACATGTATGAGGAACAGCCACTTGACCTAAGAAATCGTTACGGACCACAAACATGTTCATCCTCTTGTTCCATTAATAAATACTTTTTCATTTCATTGATTAACTATTATTAATCATATTATATTATTATTATTATTATTTATTATTATTATTATTATTATTATTTAATTATTATATTATTATTATCTATTATTATTATTAAGACTTTAAGGAATCAAAAATTTTGATCAGCTAAAATAATTTCGGGAGGTGAACCCCCTGACCCTTCCTGTCTACAGCCTATATATATATAATATATATATATATATATATAGTATATAATATATATATATATATATATATATATACTATATATACTATTATATATATATATAATATATAATAAAAATAGAGAGAGGAGTTAGAGGAGAAAAATTTTTAAAACAATGGTAGACCCCGAATCGAATCCAGATCCAAAAAATTTGAAAATATCTTGATTTGTCATCGGCAAAATTTCTAATCGTCCCCATCCACTAATCATATTATATATATATAATATACTATAATATATATATATATATATATATAATTATATACTATATATATTATATATATATATATATATATATATATATATATATATATTATATATATATATATATAATTATTATTCATCAATCATAATCCTCCTCCTCCTCCTCCTCCAAGACTGTGGGTAAAGTGCGTAACATGCACCGGAAACAGAAAGGTTGATAGAAGAATTATTGACGCAAAGTCGAAAAAGACAAGCCGGCACTTACGACCCCCTTTTATACTTTTTAGTGAGAAATACAGTCAGAAAAATCCACTCGAGCTTCACTTGACGGCGACGAACCCTCACTATGGCATCTCTCCAATGTGGGGTTCATCCCTTGGCTCAGGTGGGGCTAGGGTTGTGAAAAAACGGTTTTTTTTTAATTTGTTTATTTTTTTTGAAAAAAAAAACACGTTTTTTTTTAAAACCAAATTTGTATTTTTTTTTTTTTGTTTTTTATTAAAAATTACCTCTTTATGTATATAAAAGATGTTTTAAAAACAGTAGTACCAATACCCCTTTTAGGCCTAAATATTGACTTTAATACGGATTTTATATATACAGTATATATATATATATATATATATATATATTATATATATATATATATCATATACTATATAATATATATATATATATATTATATTTATATATCCTTATATATATATATATATATATATATATTGATCAAAAAAAAAGGATGGTATAACAGGGGTTTTGGGGTGTCAGGAGAGAATGGTAGGAAAGGTGAATGATTTCTGTGAGGGGAGAGGTATGGGTGTAGTAATCCTTTCTTTAAACACAAGAAGTATCCATAAGTATACTAGAGTTGGTGTCGGTAAGAGATGTATCGAAAGTGAAAAGTGTGGATTGATTTTGTGGTTTGGTGAAGAAGAGATGTTTGAAGTTAGTGTATTGGGATGTAAATCATGTGAGGGGTTTAGGAATTGGATTATCGGATTCATTATGTTGTTCTATGTAAAATTAAGTTAGTGGAGACTTGGATGGAGAGGAAGGTGATACAGAAGGAAGTGGGTGAAATTAAGTGAGAAGTTTAGTGAACAAGGGTAATAAGGATAAGTATGTAAAGAACGCTCGCAAGTAAATCAGTTGAATGTGAACAGTTGAAACTGACAATAAAATCTGCGAAGCAAATGAAGGAAAGCCAATGTAGCAGTGTAAAAGAAGTATGTGGGTGTGCTAAAGTAGGAAGTAGAATGTTAACGTTGAGTGGTGGAATGAAGAGGTTGATGCGACTGGATTTAAAAAGTAAAAAAGAAGCGTGGTTTGAATGTACTAAAAGCAAATGACGGAAGTTTCATAAGAAAGATGCTTGGAATTATATAAGGAGGAAAAAAGGAATGCTAAAAGATGCATACGAGGAAAAAAGGAATGCTAAAAGATGCATATGTAAGAGAAAAGAAGAGGTAAATGAAAAAACCCCAAAGGTTGAAAGGATGATGAATGGGGACATACAGGAATAGGAAGCTCTTCTGGAAGGAAGCGCGAAAGGTTAAGAATTAAAATAAGGGAAATCTGCATGGAATAATGAATAGGATGGTGTCTTTTGTAACTGATGAAATGGATGTTGACAGAGCGTGGAGGGAGAGCATCGAAGATCTCTGATATAATATTGGCCGAGTAGTAATGATGAGGTTGATAATGACTGTGTGTGGGTTGTGGTCAAGAAGGAATAGGTATTTTGTGATGAGGTTATTAGCAAAGAGGAGGAAATGGGTAGAGTAAGAAAGTTGAAGAATGGTAAATCTGCAGGTATAGATGAAATTACTGGTGAAATGATCAAGAACGGAGGCAAGATGGTGATTGATTGGTTTTGAAGTTGGTAATAAAGCGTTTATGGAGGTTATTGTTTTCCAAGGGATTGAGGAGAGCGGTAAAGTACCTTTATATAAGGGTAAGGGAGATTAAAGGGAACTGTAGAAATTAAAGGGGGTATTTAGTTTATTTAGTATTGTAGGGAAAATATATGCTGGTGTTTTGGTCGAAAAAGTGCGCTGAGTGACTGAAGGACTGATTGGCTGAAGAACAAGGTGCGTTTAGGAGTAGTAGAGGATGTGTCGGATCAAAATCTTTACATTGAAAGCAAATGATAGAGAAATGAGAGGGAAGAATAAAATGTATTTTAGGTTTTATGGATTTTGCAAACAGGGGTATGAAATGATAATGGGGAAGGTCTATGGCAGGTGTTAGTGATATAAGTGTTGGTGGATAGGCTTCTGAATGGAATTAAAAGTTGTATGGACGATAGTGCAGGCGTGTTGTAGAAAATGGTGTCAAAGTGATTGGTTTAATATTAATAGCGGCAGTTGAGGAGAGAGGCAGGGTTGTGTTATGTCTCCGTTGCTATTTTATATGCGGGATGATTTGGTTTTGTATGGCCGAATCTGAATAGGTTGAGAGGGATTTGGTAAAGAGATTTGTGGCAGAGTTGTGTAAAAGGAGGGTTTGAAAGTAAACGATAGATAAAGAGTTAGGTTATGGTTGGTTGAGGTGAGGACAGTCCTCAGTGTGAAGTTTATGTTAAGATGGTGAGCAGTGGAACAAGTGTCTGAGTTTAAATATTTAGGGTATGTGTTGGATGAGAAGGGAACGGGATGATGCAGAGTTTAGTAGGAAAGTTGTGAATGGCAGGAAGGTGGCCTGTGCAATTTAAATTTTTGGTGAATGTAAAGGGACTAAGTCTTTAGTGCGCTAGGGTCTTGCATGGCGGTTATGTTGTTTTACCTTGTGTTATGAATAGTAGGAGACTAGGTTCTGGAATAAGAAGTATAGAACTAAAAGTACAATTGTGTTCAGATGGACAATCTTCAGCGGGCATGCTAGGTGTGAGAAGAATGAGGAATGAACATATAGAGATGTGTGTTGTGAAGAAAGGGGTTAATAGGAGAGAATAAATGAAAGTATGTTGAGGATGGATTTGGTCATTGGAAAAGTTATGAAATGATAGTCGGTTTTATAAGGCAGATGATATAGTGGCGGAAGTGTGTTGAAAAACCGACAGCTGGAGATTGAAGAAAGAAAAAGCGGATTGATGTCAGTAAACGAATGTCTGAAGGACAGGGAATGTGAGTTTGGCAGAGGCGAGAATAAAAGGTGCATAATAAGAGAGAATGGCGGGGTTTTGTGAGCGGGGTATGGTTGTGGCCCACCCGGGTCAAGGGATGAACCCTTACACATTGATGATTTACCATAGTGAGGGTCCGTGGCAGTCCCGTGAAGGTATAGGGTGGATTTTCTGACTGCGACGAAGTCCTGACAATTAATGGAAGCAAGGGGGCGGTAAGGCTGGATTTTCTTTTCGACTTTTGTCATATCCTTCTACTGCTTTTCTTTTCCGATGCTTGTTACGCACTTACCCCGTCTTGGGGAGAAAAAGGTAGATGAAGAAATATATATATATATATATATATATACTATATATATATATATTAATATATATATATATATATATATATATATATATATATATATATATATATATATATATATATACGATATATATATATATAATATATATATATATATATATATTATATATATATATATTATATATATATATATATATATATATATATATATATATAGATAAAAAATATATATATATATATATATATATATATTACTTGAATGTGAACTAGATGAAACCGAGCAAATCTGGACGCAAATGAAGGAAGCGTTTGTAGTGCAGTGCAAGGGAAGTATGTGGGTGTGCTGAAGTAGGAAGAATTCAATAGTAATTAGTGGGAATGAAGATGTAATGGAAGTGGTTGAAATTAAAAAAAGAGCGATGGTTGAATGTGTTTAAAGTCAAAAAGTTGTGTTTTGGGTAGCGATTCACAATTATATTTACAAGAATTGGGTTGAAAAGAGAGAGACAAAATTGTAATACGTTTGGAGAAAAAAAAAGGTAAATTGAGCAGTTTGGAAGTTGTTTCTGGAAAGAAGTATTTGATAAGTTAAGAAAAAGAGTAAGTGAATCTTCATAGAATAATAAATAGTAATTGGAGCTCTCTGTGACTGATGAGATGGTGTAACTTACGAGCGTGTGAAGTAAAAACACTTCGAGAATCTGCATAACTTTTGGTAGTAATGAAGAGTTATAGGTGAATTGAGTGGGTTTTGATGGTTTGTAGAAGAAATCAGTATTTTGGGGAGGAAGCAGTAGCTAGAGTGACAGGTTGAAAGAAAGAATGGCAAAATCAGCAGGTAATGATGGAATTACTGGTGAAATGAAGAGAATGGAGGTGAAGACTGTGACTGACTTGATATGGATTGTTGTTTATAGCAAAGTGTTTGTGGAGGGTGTAGGTTCCAAGGTATTGGAGGAGAGCAGTGATAGTACCATTATATAAGGGTAAATGAGTTGGAACTTGTAGAAAACTATAGGGGGATTAGTTATTTACTGTTGTTAGGGAAGATGTATGCTGGGTATTTTTTGGTGGAAGAGTACGTTGTGACCGAGCGGCGATTGTTTAAGAACAATGTGCATTTGAAGTTGTAGAGGCATGTGTAGATCAATATTTTACATTGAAGCAAATTGAGAGAACAAACCTGTTATTTAGGCTTTTATGGAAACTGCAACAGGCATTTTGACAGGATTAAATAGGTGAATATAATTACGACTTAAGTTTTTTTTACTTTGTTATTGATTAACGTTTTAAGAGGCACTATTTAATACTTCAAGCAGGAAGTTTTTAGAAAATAATTTTTCCAATAACTTAACTATAATGTCTTGGGTTATGCATGTTATTCAATAAGAATGGATTCCCGATTAAGCTTTAAAAATAAATTTTCATCTCAAAAGATACTCATCATTTACGGCTTAAGTAAATGCAATTTACAGTTCTTTAAATCAAAACCTCACACCTAGGTTGTTATTTTACACTCCCCTTTCCTTATCACCCCTATGACATATTTAAAATACTTACTATTTCACTTGGCAAAATTCATGTTATTAATTAATGACTTGAGTGTTTTCAAAACAAATATATGTTCATTTGGATTTTCAGGACATGTGGATGTGACACTGCATTTGATGATGTAGATGCTTGCGTCAAATGATTCTTGTTATGTATACCTCTACTTTAAAGTATTCAACTAAATGTAATCTATTAATAAAGAATAAACTTTGAAATTAGCGAGAGGTCTTTCTGTCAAGTTTAAACCTGTCTCCTGATTCAAGTATTCTTTAATGTGTATGAACATGTGTAGACAAGAAACAAATCGAATAGCTAGACATTAATTGGCGTTTAGTTGGGTGAAATCACTTTTTCCAGAAAACTTATATTTCAGTTGCCATAAGTGTTAAACAAAGACTTACTCTAAACATTTTTATTGTTTTCCCCAATTTTGGTCATCTGAGAAATAGAGAAAAAAAATTTAAAAGTTCTGTGACTTTAATTTATAAAATATAATTGCCTGAACTTTTTGTGAATCTTTACATTTTGATTTTTTTTAGAAAAGTTAATTTAGTTTAATATCCTTACATAATATACCACTGTATATGAAGTAGAATAGGTTGTTGCTCCAATTCAAGTAGTTGGCACATACCATTGTTTTGAGCGGTTTTGTATACATTAAATTGTTCAAGTATGCAAATGCATAATTAGCAAAAAAGAAAAATAAGAAAAACTAAAATGTTTTTCAAGTACAAGCTGCTTATTAATGGACTATGTTGCTATCCTTTTTTTGCCATATGTTATTTTGATTTTGCAACTTTTTATTTCAGAATATCAATACAATTTCCAAACCTTATAATTATTGTGGTAGTTGTAGTCAGAGCATTGGGATTCTTACTTGTGGCTATTGTGAAACAAAAATTTGCGAATCTTGTGTCAGTTTTTGTTATAAGTGTCAGAAAGGCTTCTGCAAATCATGCTCAATGGTAATGAGTAAAGATATATATAATATAATATAATATATATATATATATATATATATATATATATATATATAATATATATATATATATATATATATATATATATATATATATATATATATATATATATATATAATATTCTTTCTTTTAACACAAGAATATTCATAAGTTTACTAGAGTTGGTGTAGGTAGGTATAGATTGTTATCCTTGATTATATAATATATATATTATATATATATATATATATATATATATATATAATATATCATATTTATATATATATATTATATATATATATATATAATATAATATATATATATATAATATATATAAAATATATATATTTTTATAATATTTTTTTTAATGGTGCGTCTTTTTCTTTTGCGTTCATATTCTTCACACACTTATCCTCAGGCAACGATATTACTGACCACCATTTAATCCACATATCATAGACACATACATTAAAGTACACACCCCTCTTCAAGATAACACTTTACAGACTCCCTACTACTCATATCCCTGTGTGTGGGGGAGAAAGAATTGCCCACATTCCGTATGTTCCTGCGTGTCGTAGGAGTGACTAAGGGACGGTGATAGTTGGTTTGGCTGCCTACTACCATCTATTTCTTGCCAGGAATGCATGGCAGGCCTCGGAAGAGGGTTCTTTGATCGCCGTTAAACGGACCTTCTATCTTTCCGTGAAATTGTATGAAATCGTATGGGTACATGGAATGTCAGGAGGAATAAATGTGAGAAGAGGATGGAGAAGGTGGATTGGAGTATTTAGAAAAAGGGCAAATTGGATTGCTCGCTGTGACTGAAACAAAGAATGAAAGGAAACGAAGAAACTGAGTGTGGAGGTCGATGAAATGTGTAGAGCTTCGTGGAAAATGGAATGAGAGAGGAAGAGAAGGAGTTTGCAATTTTGATGAGTGACCTGTGTTACAAAGCTATGGTAGACTTGATTGTGTGAGTCCTAGAATTCTCAATGGCTTTCTTTAAGTTTGAAAACGGTCTCAAGGTATGTGTGGTTGGTGACGTATGGTCCATCTGAGGGGAAACGTTGAGAGAGTACGATTTTTTTGGGATAATCTGAATGACTTTGGATGGTGTGAGCAGGAGCTTCAGATTGATTGTGTAAGGTGACCTAAATGGTTGGATAGGTGATCAAAAAAGGGATGGTATAACATGTGGTTTGGGGTGGAGGGAGAAATTGAGAATGGTAGGAAGGTGATTGATTCTGTGAAGAGAGAGGTATGTGTGTAAGTAATACTTTCTTTAAACACAAGAGTATCCATAAGTATACTAGAGTTGGTGTAGTTAGAGATGGTATCGAAGTGAAAAGTATGATTGATTTAGTGTTGGTGAAGAAGGAGATGTTGAAGTATGTGATTGATGTTAAATCAGTTAGGGGTTTAGGAATGGGATTATGGGATCATTTTGTTGTTCTTGTGTAAATCAAGTTTAGTCGGGGGCTTGGAATGGAGGAGGAAGGTGATACAAAGGAAGTAGGTAAAATAAGAGTGAGAAGTTAAGTGAGCAAGACAATAAGGATAAGTATGTAAGAGCGCGCGCTAGCGGTTAAATGTGAACAAGTTGATACTGAACAATCTGGTTGGCAAAATTTGAAGGAAGCAAATTTGTTAGTAGTGGGGCAAAGGAAGTAGTGGATGCTGCTAAAGTAGGAAGTAAGAATGTTGATAACAGTGAATGATTGAATGAAGAGGTGATGAAGCGTTTAAAGGTAAAAAAGAAGCGTGGATTTGAATGTATTAAAAGCAAATGATTGAAGTTTTAAAAGAAAGATGTTTGGAATTATATAAGGAGGAAAAAAGAAATACTAAAAGGCGCATACGTAGGAGAAAAGAAGAGGTAAATGAACAGTTTGGAAAGAGGATGAATGAGGACTTTACAAGGGATAGGAAGCTTTTCTGGAGGTAAGCGCGAAAGGTTAAGAAGAGAATAAGGGGAATCTGCTTAGAAATAATGAATAGGGATGGTGCTTTTGTAACTGATGAAATGGATGTGAGAGGAGTGTGGAAAGAACACTTCGAAAATCTGTATAATATAACAGTAATGAAGAGGTGATAGTGAATGTGTGTGGGTTTGATGGTGCAAGAAGGAATAGGTTATTTTGGATGGTAGGGATGAGGTTATTAGTAAGGAGGAGTAATGGGTAGAGTGAAAAAAGTTGAAGAATGGTTAATCTTCGAGGGTATAGATGAAATTACTGGTGAAAATGATCAAGAAACGAAGGCTAGATGGTGATTGATTGGATTTGGAAGTTGTGTAATAAAGCGGATTTCCGAGGGATTGGAGGAGAGCGGTAATAGTATCCCTACAAAAAAGGGTAAGTGAGGAAAAGGGGAACTTGTAGGAATTATAGGGAATAAGTTTATTGAGTATTGTAGGAAAGATATATGCTGTATTTTTGGTCGAAAGGGTGCGTCGAGTGACTAAAGGGCTGATTTGGTGAAGAACATATGGTGCGTTTAGGATGGTAAGAGGATTGTGTGATCAAATCTTTACATTGAAACAAATGATTAGCATGAGGGAGCAAGAAGCGAATAATTGTATTTAGAGTTTTTATTGATTCAACAGGGCTATGATAGAGTTAATAGGGAAGGTTTATGGCAGGTTTTAAGTAATATAATGGTGTTGGTGGTAGGCTTTCTGAATGGAACAAAAGTATGTATGACGAGGGTGAAGCGTGTGTAAGAATAAAGGTGTCAATGGGTTGAGTGGTTTAGGATTAATAGCGGAGGAAGAAACAGGGTTGTGTTATGTCTCCTTGGTTAATTCAATTTGTATATGGATGGGGTTATGAAAGAATTCGAGTTGGGGATGGCAGGTAATGGGTGTTAGAATGGCAGATGAGTGGAGGGTGCTTACCTATATATGCGATAGATTTGGTTCTGTTGGGTGAATACTAAGAGAGTTGAGAGGATTGTAGAGAGATTTGGCAGGGTGTGTAAAAGGAGGGCCTTGAAAGTAAACTTGGATAAGAGTAAGGTTATGTTGTGATTGAGGACACTCCTCAGTGTGAAAGTTTATGTTAGATGGTGAGCCAGCTGGGAACAAGTGTCTGCAGTTTAAGTATTTAGGGTTATATGTTGGATTGAAAAGGGGAACGGACGATGCAGAGTGTAGTAGGAAAGTTGGTGAATGGCAGAAGGTGGCTGGTTGCAATTAAATCGTTGGTGAAAATGTAAAGGAGTAAGTTTTGAGTGTTGCTAAGGTTTACATGAGGGTTATGTGTTACCTGTGTTATTGTATAGTAAGTGAGACTATGGTCTGGAATTAAGAGGGTATAGATCTAAAGTTTCAATGTGTTCACATGGACAATCTTAGGGGTATGCTAGGTTGTGAGAAGAATTGAAAAATGAGGAATGGAACTTATTAGAGAAAGGTGTGGTGGTGGAAGAAAGGGGTAAATGAGAGGAAAAATGAAAAGCTATGTTGAGTTTGTTTGGTCATTTATGGAAAGGATGAAATGATTAGTCGGTTGGTTAAGGCGGATGTGTATAGGGGAGAGTGTGTTGGGAACCGACCGGCTGGGAGACCGAAGAAAAAGTGGATTGAGTCAGTAACGATGTTTGGAAGGAGAGAAATGTGAAGTTTTGGTAGAGGGCGAGAAAGAAAGGTGATATAACAGGAGTGAATGGCAGGGATTGTGAGGGGGTTATGGTTGTGGCCCACCTGGGGCCAAGGGATGAAACCCTTACATTGACGATCTACCATAGTGAGGGTCCAATCGCTGTCCCATGAAGCTTATTAGGGTGGATTTTCTGACTGCGATGAGTCTCACTAATTAATGGTACTGAGGGGGCGGGATAGGCCTGGGCTTTCTTTTCGACTTGTGTCATGTTCTGTCTACTGCTTTTTCTTTTCCGATGCCCGTCGCGCACCTTACTCCAGTCTTGGGAAGAAAAAGGAGGATGAAAGAAGAAAGAAGAAAATTATTATTATATATATATAATATATATATATATATATATATATATATATATATATATATATATTATTATATATATATATATATATATATATATATTATATATATATATATATATATATATATATATATATACGGGTATATATATATGTAGCACAATACAATCTATTCTTTTATTTAACAGTCTCTTCTTTTTATACTTTTTTGCTAGGAAAAAAAATAATTAAAAATAACAATAAGCAAAAGTAAATCATCCTGACCAAAAAAAATTGCAATAATTTAAACTCAAATAACCATGTTGTTGTTGAAATAATAATAATAATAATAATTAGAATAATGTAGTACTTAGTAATAATTTCTTCTTCATCCACGTCATATATCTACTTTGCCTCCTCATCAGACGGAAACCAAAAGTGATTTTCGGGTAATTTTAGGAATAGACTTGCGGTTGCCCCGAGCCCCGATACTGTTTTGTTATTATTACATTATTATTGTTTAGCGAATTCAACATCGGCCTCTTGATTTTTATAAAAGTTTTTGATTTTATTTCCAAATTTCAAATATTTATTTTTTGTACAATATTTAAATTTCCTTAAAATAATCTTTGAAAAAATAATTTACAGGAGAAGAAGAAGATATATTAACATAGATTTCGTCTCTATACTTGAGACATCTTCAGAGGATTATTTCTTGTAAGCGAATGAGTCTTTATTTTATATATATTAAGCTAAATCAAATTGATTTTGAGTCTGACTGATAAATACATAAATTTTATGTTAATGTCTGGTTGCGTGTTTTGATGTAAGAAGGCCTCGGCAATTTTAAGTTTCTGGATTCCACACGATCCGTATAATATTTGTGAAGTGTTTAGAAATATACCTATAGTTTGATTGACCATGTTGCCGTCTTGAAATGTTAAAAGATTTTTGCTGGACATGTAGCGATGTTGATATGCACTGTCCGACAATCTATTCGTCATGTACCCAAATTAGTCGACGTATGTCTGATTTCAGGGCAGTTAAATTGGTTACACAAACGTGATGGTTGTCGGGCAAAGCATCTCTTGTGGCTAAAGTAAGATGACAGTTGTTTGGACTTATGGTCTACAGTCTGACTTTAATTTTTGAGATGAGTTCAAAATATTACGAAGGCACTTCTCTTCCTTAATGACAAAAGCATTGAAAGTTTTGAAGAAGAAATTTATCGAATTTTTCTGATTAATTTTACTTTCTTTATTATATAATTTTGTAAGGGTTTTATTAATTAAATTTCAACTGAATATTTACTTTATTTTACAGAGCATACAACCTACGTTCGAACTTGGGAAAACTGTGAAGAAATTTGCCGCATTAAGTAAAATTTAATTAACTGTGATTTAACTGCGTATCATCCACAATATTTCAGTTGAAAATTTAATAAATTAAAAACCCTTACAAAATACTATATTAAAGAAAGTAAAAATAATAAGAAAAATTCGATAAATTTCTTCTTCAAAAACTTCCAATGCTATAGACTTATATAAGGGAAGAGAAGTGCCTTCGTAATATTTTGAACTTCCACCTCAAAACTAAAGACACCTCAAAAATTAAAGGTCAGACTATACCATTAAGTCCAAACAACTGTCATCTTACTTTATCACAAGAGATGCTTTGCCCGACAACCAACGTTGTGCACCAATTTAACTGCCCTGAGTCAAACTGTACGCGACATATATTGGGTACACGACGAATCAGATTTGCCGGACAGGGCCATAACAACATTCGCCTACAGTCCAGCAAAATCTTAAAACATCTAAGACTGCACATGGTCAATCAACTATAGGTAATATTTCTAAACCACTTCACAATATTATACGGATCGTCGTGAAGTCCAGAACTTAAAATTGCGGAGGCCTACATTTGTACATCAAAACACGCAACCAGACATTAACATAAAATTTTTGTATTTATCAGTCAAACTCAAAAATCATTTGATTTACTTATTATATATCAATTTAAAGACTCATTCGTTTACAAGAAATATAATCCTGTGAAGATGTTCAAGTATAGAGACGAAACGCGTCCGGAAAATCTTTGTAAATATATCTTCTTCTTCTCTTGTATAAATTATTTTCAAGATATTTTAAGGAAATTAAATATTATGTACAAAAAATAAATATTTAGAACGTTTAAAATTAAAATCATTAACTTTATTATTATTATTTATTATTTATTATTCCTAGTCATCATTCTTTTCACAGTTATTATTTATTTATTTCTTTATTTCATTTTATTATTTTATTTATTTATTTATTTATTTACAGGTATAAGTTGGTTGGAGTAAGAGTGGTATGCTTCAGTATCTTCTAATTATTTATTTATCAGTTATTATTAACATGCCTTCGTTTTAATAAGATTTTTTTTATTTTTATTTCTACTAAATGATATAAAACAAGTATTTTAATTAATTTTCTGTATTTCTTAGATGATTTTATTTTTTTATTTTATTTAAATAATATTTTTTTATAATTCTTCGCTTATCTATATTTCCAATTTGTTTGCCAATTCAATCCAAGATTTATACCAACTTTTTTTATTGTTATGAGTAAATTTTATGTGTGAGACGAGCTTTATTATTATTATTATTATTATTATTATTATTATTATTATTATTATTATTATTATTGTTTATTTTTATTGGTTCGCCTTTCTCTGCGTTCATTTTCTTCACACACTCATCCACCCAGGCAACCATCTTACTCGACCACCATTGTATCCACATATCATAACAACATACTTAACGTAAAAATCACCCCTCTTCTGACAAACATCTTACAGAATCCTACTACTTATATCCCTGTGTGGGGGGGAGAGAAAGAATTGCCCACATCGTAGTCCTGCGTGTCGTAGAAGGCGACTAAGGGACGGTGGTAGTTGGGTTGGGTTAGCTGCCCTCTACCACCTATCTCTTGCTAGGAATGCTGATGCAGGCCTCGGAGATGGTCGTGATTGCCGTAAACGGCCTTCTAATTTTCGGCTAAATTGTATGAATCGTATTGGTACATGGAATGTCAGGAATAAATGTTGAGGAGAGTGGTGATGGATGTATTTAGAAAGGGCAAATTTGATTTGCTCGCTGTGACTGAAACAAACGATGACAGGGTTAACGGTGAAAATGAGTGGATAGTGGGTTGTTGGAAAGGAATGAGAAGGGGGAGAGAAGGAGTTATGGCAATTTTGAGATGACTTGGATACAGAGCTATGATAAGACTTTGGTGTGTCGCGAAGTACTAGATTCTAATTGGTTTGTTAAATTTAAGTTTTTGAAAATTGTTCAAGGTATGTGTGTTGCTGACGTATTGGTCCATCTGAGGGAAATGTTGAAGAGCATGATTTTCTGGGATAATCAGAATGATGTTTTGGATGGGGTGAGTAGGAGCTTCAGATTGATTTTGTTGGGGGATCTAAATGGTTGGATAGGTGATCAGAAAAGAGATGGTATTACAGGTGGTTTTGGGGTGTCGGGAGAAAATGAGTATGGTAGGAAGGTGATTGACTACTGTAAGGAGAGAGGTATGTGTGTAAGTAATACTTTCTTTAAACACAAGAGTATTAATAAGTATTACTAGAATTGGTGTAGTAGAGATGGTTCCCGAAGTTGAAAAGTATGATTGATTTTGTGTTGGTGAAAGATTTGAAGTATGTGTTTTGATTGTTAAATCAGTGAGAGGATTAGAATTGGATTATCGGATCATTATGTTATATATGTAAAATTAAGTTAGTGAGGTCTTGGATGAAGAGGAAGGTGATACGGAGAGAAGTGGGTAGAATTAAGAGTGAGAAGTTAAGTGAACAATGGTAATAAGGATAAGTATCTAAGAGCACTCGCAAGTAAATCAGCTGAATGTGAACAAGTATGAAAACTGAGGCAATGAAGGAAGCCAAATTGTGCCCAGTGCAAAGGAAGTATTGTGGATGTGCTTAAAGTAGGAAGTAAGAATGTTAACAGTGAGTGGTGGAAATGAAGAGGTGATGCAACGCGGTTAAAAAGTAAAAAAGAAGCGTGGTTTGAATGTACTAAAGGCCAATGATGAAGTTTCAAAAGAAGGATGTTTGGAAATTATAAGGAAGGAAAAAAGAAATACTAAAAGGTGCATACGTAGGAGAAAGAAGGAGGTAAGTGAACAGTTTGAAGGAGGATGAATGAGGACTTAGAAGGAATAGGAAGCGCGAAAGGTTAGGAATGAGAAAAAGGGGAAATCTGCATAAATTAATGAATAGGGATGGTGCTTTGTAACTGATGAAAATGGATGTGAGGGGAGTGTGGAAAGAGCACTTCGAGAATCTGTATAATATTAACAGGTAATGAGAAGGTGATAGTGAATGTGTTGTGGGTTTGATGATGCAAGAAGGAATAGGTATTTTTGGGGATGAGTGTCATTAGCAAGGAGGAGGTATTGGGTGGAGTGGAAAGTTTAAAGAATGGTAAATCTCCAGGTATAGATGAAATACTGGTGAAATGATCAAGACGGAGGCGAGATGATGATTGATGGATTTGGAAGTTGTGTAAATAAACCGTTTATGGAGGGTATAGTTCCGAGGATTGGAGGAGAGCAGTAATAGTTACCCTTATATAAGGGTAAGTAAGGGAGATAAGGGTACTGTAGGAATTATAGCGGAATTAGTTTATTGAGTGTTTGTAGGGGAATGATATATGCTTGGTTATTTTGGTCGAAAGAATGCATCGAGTGACTGAAGGACTCGATTGGTGAAGAACCAAAGGTGCTTTTTAGGAGTGTAGAAGCCGGTGAGTGTGATTGGGAATCGCACTGGCTGGGAGGCCGAAGAAAAAGTGGCAATTGGTCAGTAAGTGAATGTCTGAAGGAGAGAAATTGAAGTTTGGCAGAGGCAGAATAGGTGCATAATAGGACGTTGAAATGGCTGGGTTTTGTGCAGGGGTATGGTTGTGGCCCACCTGTGTTAGGTGTTGGTTCTTTGACTTAATCAAGGGTGGCAATTTATGGCAATGCATGTGCGGTTGACTTGAAGCATATAGGCTGATTGGGATTTATGTTGCAACATTTCCTCCATTATTAGTTTGATAGCAGTGGCATCAGCCTGATGGAGGTTTCGGACTTGTGTTATGTTCTTCTATTACTTCTCTTTTCCGATGATATCACGCACTTACCCCAGTTCTTGGGGCAAGCAAATGGATGGAGTTGTTTTCAATTTTTATTTTTGAAATTGATATTATGGTTTCCACCACGTTTTGCCGGTGGTCTTCATTGTTAGGAAAGAGGTCGCCCTCCTGGAGGTGTCCTGGCTCGATGCGTCTTGGTCATTACAAATCTCACCCATGGATTTCATGTCGCGGGGGTTCCCCGACCTACTGCCCATTTAGCTCCTCCATTTATCTTTTCAAAGCTGTTTTGTAACTCTTCTTGAACTTGTTCTACTAAAAAAAAAAAAAATATTATCTTCGCGTTAACGTACCCCCGTGTCGGGTGGGGGGGGTGCTCGGATACCTCTTTCGGGCATCGCCAGGAGTACTAGTTAAAGTGGTAGTTTTGTATGTAATGGTTGATTGCCCCCACATTTTTTATGATCGGAGATTGCCCCTACTTTCCATTTTATGTCTCTATACGCGTATAACGTTGTGTTAGTATCTTGTATATCTAGTTAATAACTTTTTAATCTATTATTGTTCTTTATGATTATTATTATTTTTATTATTTCTTAATTTCTTTTTATTATTATTTGTTATTGCTAATATTTTTATTTCTTTTATTATTATATTAATCATTATTATATATTATCCTGTTCATTTTGCCCGTCCCTTCCCCTGTTTATATCCCTTCTCCGTTTTTCTGTACGTACTACCCTACGTATTCTTGATCTCTCTTCTGAGAGTCTCCCCATTCCCCTGATTCCTGTGGCTACTGGGCTGTTGTATCTGTGTGTGTCATTATATCCATCTTGCCCTCCTTCCTACGTGGGTGAGGGGTACAGGTTAAAAACCGGTTAGCCTTTCTCCGGGTCGCCTATTGTAGGGGGTCCCGAACCTTGCCTAACCAGTGAAGAGGCTGTCCTGCACTTGGGGCTCAAATTCCTGGGCTTCGCGGTCTTTTACGTGTGGTACACGGCTTATTATTTTCCAATCTTCGGGACTGGATGCGGGGTTCCGGGGGGCTTTCCAGAGGCCACACCCATGGGCCCACCTACGGGGTGGGTTTCTAGGTGGGAAGGTGTTATTGTCTGGGACCTGCTGGTTGGGCGCGTGGTCTCTGTGGTTTACGCTTCCCTCGGCCATTTTTGCTTATATTCATTCATCTTGTGTTATTCGCGGTGCAGACGTTTAGTGGATAATTTTTATATGGGAGAGAAATAACGTTTTCAAGGAAGGCGGCACATCACCATCTGTCGGGCCCCCACCATACCCCTAACCCTAGGACCTTCCCAGACCACGCGACGCAGTAATCAAGGGCTTTGATGACCCTTATTGTTTTAATTGGTAGGATACTCCTAACCTCCAATCAATTGGTCGCCACGATTAACGGATCCGTTTCAAGGACTACCCCTCCAGACCAGGTAAGGCATGTTGTGGCCGTCCTTAGAATACCCTTATCTCTCAAACCTTACGTCAGCCATCCCAAGGGCCCCTGCGTCAGCAAGGCCCCATTCCTAAACGCCAGAATAAACCTACTACGACGATCGCTTTCTCGGACCCCCTCCAGGGGTTTCCAGGTTCTTGATTCTACCGCTTGTATTTTTATTTGCATTTCGACGCCTATCCTCGTCCTCTCTTCAACTGACTTCGTGAGCCAGCTTCTGCATCCTTAGTGATGCTTTGGAGGGCTGCTCTTCAAACTATCTGAACCGCAAGCCTACGCCAATGAGTGAACGTTTCCATCTTGGTTTCGTGCTGCCTCTCGTGCCCAAAAGCAACTCAACATTACAGTAACAGTAGCTTGCTTCCCTATTTCAGGAATCTGGGGAAGAGTTCCTATTCTTTCGAGCCTCCGACGACTGTTTCGTAACACGTCGAAGGGTACCATAATATGCGTCCGAAGATTCTGTATCCATTGCTTCGACTTAACATTCTTACTCATTATACAGAAATCACACGTGCCTATCACCGACGTTTATCGATTCCCTCCACGTAAGGAAAACCCCTCACCCCTCGTCTTTTACTTACCCTTATCTTGACCTTATCTCTCCTCTACCAAGGTAAGACTTGGTTCCGTGCACACGGTTCGGGACTATGTGCCTTCCCCGAGATGTTAAGTGCCATAAATGGTTCAACCCCAGAAAATATTGTCGGTTCTTCCCAAAACCATATGTCGAATGGGGAAGTTCTCTCCATCCCAAGCATGTTGACAAAAAAATCCTCCATGTTGTCCTAACTGCAAGGGCCCACACCCAGCTTCCTCTGTCCACTGCCCCTTCTTTTTCCTTGGAGAAGGAAAAATCCTGAGAGCAGTGCGCCATCATTACAGATCGCATGGGACTCGTAGGATACTCGAGGACTACTCGCCGGGGCAAAGGAAAGGGCTGGCTCATCTTCCTTCTTTCTTATAGCTGCGGCGACGACCGCTTCATCATGGGGTTGCCTACTACCATTGCCATCGCCCCCGTGCGTTGTGTCCGGGACTTGTTCCGCTTTCATGTTCGACGCATTCGCCTTTACAGAGCCGTAGCTATATGGGAGCACCTGACTTAGGTGTTCCTAGTGGCTCTGGACAATGTATCCGTCCCAAGTCCCTTACAATGGTCGCCATGCCTCACTCGTCGTTTCTTCCGCCAAGCACACACACGACTCTCTCTCATGCTCCTCACCTATAGTAGAGGTTCCATGTCGGCTCCCACTGGAGGCTATATCTGATTTGCCCACCTTGCTCTCGTCTTGGAGTGCGTGGGCGCATGACACAGTGCGCTCTGTGCCTACCATTGGATAGCTTCTACCTGATTATCATCTCCCTGAAACGACCTTGCATTTTTTCTTCCGGGGAAACAACCTATGTACCTCAACGATGTCAAGAACGTCTGTTTTGCATCTGGGGGACCTTGTCTCCGGTTCCCTGCCGAAATGGTGCTCGCTGCGGTTGACACATCCGTAGTGGCCAATCCAAAACACTGCGTCCAATCCTCTGCCGTTCTGATTCATTTACTAACGCCGCCTAAGCTCCGCCGAATTCTTATCATTATCATCTACGCGATATCATCTGAGCGGCTCTTATACACGGATCGCCACACGGACTCTCACTCTGGGACAGATCTATCTTCCGGGGAATCTGTCACAGTGCGACATTAGTGCCACAAGTCCAATGAAGTCCTCAGAGCGGTAATCGCATTTAACCACCGCCTACCTACCGCAGTCTCCTTCTTCGTGACATGGGTAAACGTACTAGGCAGACAACATAGGAAGTCGAAGTGGGCTTGTAGTCTAACTGTAGGAACGCATATGGTAGGAATGGAGATCTCCTTCCATCCCCCTTATATATATACTCCGCGCTCGGTCCCGAACCTGCGCCGCCTCTCTTTATGTCATATTTTGCCTACGGGACAACTGCTCACTTGAAGCTTATCAATGAGTCTCCGAACACTTTCCCGCGAACACCATTTAGCTCTACTTGTCCTAACACTCTCCATCTCTTACCCATCATCCATCTGGTCAGGGGCACTCTCCTTGGAGGGACCAGCCCTTTTCCAGCTGCTAACCGAAAGTCAGGCAGGGGCTGCTTCAGAGGGTCAAGAATGTTCGAACACTGTCTGGAGTGGTGACTTGCGCGTACTCTTTGGCGAACCCTCTCCTGATTGTGACTCAAGGAACCCGCTCTGGATAAGCAGGGGGATCGCACCACATGATCATGCTGCAGTGCATCTTCCTGCTGCTTGGGTCGCTCCGACCTCAGGGACCTCATCCGAACTTATATCCTACGAGAATGAATTCCACGAATCCCAAAACATTTACGACACTATTTGTCACGATCGATCGTCCTGACATAGATTGTATTCCCCGTTTAATGGCAACGTTTACATATCAATGGATACTGCGCGGGTTATTTCGACTAATTACGAAAACTAAGAGATTACTTAAGTTCGCTCATCAGCCCTGGATGTTGTTTACAGGAGTTGAAACTTCAGTGACCAGAGACCTTTTGCAACCTCAAGTAAAGAATGAACCCCTTCTTTTCACTGATCGTGATCCAGCGCAGTAAGGTGAGTAGCAAACACTGCTCACGAGTCTGCTCTATACTCATTCCCCTCCATCCATTGCATCACGATAAGCGGCTCGTATTTCATCTTGACCGCCACTTACGCCTGTGTTCAGACGCATATTACCTTGGCTTCTGCCGTAAAATTATACTAAGAAGGACCTCGCGTCGAATTTTTTCACGAAGTCGACCCACCACCCATGTTACTCCCTTCGGTGACTTTAACCTCCGCATCCCTTTGTTTGGAGACTGTTACGTCTCACACCTCAATTTCAGCAGAATTGGTCATGCATTATATAAATATATATACAGATTTTTCATTTTGGGATGTACTCAACACGGGTCTTTCCAACCTTGAACGTTTTTGATACAGCACTTCTTCCTGAGTTTGACATTTCTCGTGTTCCTTCTCGTCTTTAGATCGTTTTGGGTGGGAGAAAGGTCGCCTTTCCTCTGTGGTAGTGACCACTACCCAATCGTGAGACCATCCTTCAGCCCCAGTCCGCAGCACACCACCCTTATTTCTGGCTGGCGCTACATCAGAGCCGACTAGCTTCCTTTCATCAGCGCCATTTACTCTTCCCTTCTTCCTGCAACTACCTTCGTTTCCCGTCGCCGCACACAACCAGCGGACAAATCGCCTTCACCTTACTTTCAGGAAGCAATCCTATCCAGCGACAACGGACATATAACCCTAACCTCGTGTCAATCATGGGCTAACCCCGGATGATCGAACAACCCTCCACTGTGGAACCATGAGTGTGCTCGTTCAGCTAATCGTTGAAAAGCCGGTAAGCTCTATATAGGTTGTATAAACAGATTCCACACCTTCTAACTTGCATTCTGTTTAAAAGCATTGGAGCCCGCTCCCGGCAAATTATCAGTTGCACGAGTCTACCGCGGAAACCCCAGTTTTTTCGCAACTACGCTTCCACCGTCAATTCTTCTATACGTCTGTATCATCGGTCCAGTGTGAAAAAGGTGCGAAAATTATTGTCACGGAAAACACCATGGCGATCCGGCTTATTATCCTTGTTTACGAGCCCACAAACCTCTGAAGTCCATCTCTTCTCAACGGGGTCGTGCGCGGACGAGTTGGGTTATCACTCGCGTCTATGCTCAGCGAGCTCCCGGACTATTCCTAGAACCTTCATCGTTCTGACCACCTGTCGGGCGTGTTTCGAGTTTCCGGAATTTTCGTGTTCCACCAAGAGAAGACCTTCCATACACAAAGACTCATTCACCAGAGCAGAGTTCCGGGATGCCCTCAAACTTTGCGGGGGGGATGGAGCGCCTGGCCCTGACGGTCATCCCTTCCCCAGATGCTCCGGCATGCCTCATCCTTCTGTCACTGCCATCCTTCTCGGCTTATCATAGTGAAATTGCTATGATGGAGGTCTATCCCTCCCGTCTGGTTACTCGCAAACATCCTCACTATATCTACATATCCCATCCTATAACTGATTCTCCTCTAGCCACACT
>JABUQX010052557.1:0-35000 GCA_015478945.1 Trachelipus rathkii | reverse complement strand
GAAATTTCTTTCTCCGGCCGGAATTAAAATTTTCATTCTCCGGCCTTCCGGCTGCTCGGGGCTCCGGGCTCTTCCGTTGCTCCGCCAACTTACTCTCCGGGCATGACTAGATGTATTTACTATATAATATATATATAGTGATATATTATATACTCATAGTTTATATATCTATAGATAGGTTATATATATATATATAAGGGTATATATATATTATAATATATGTATGGGTAGGGGTATACTTATATACTTTTATCCTTATATCCAAATAATTAATATATATATATATATATATTATAGATATCATATATATAATATTATAATAATTTAGATTTATATATATATATATATAAATAAATATATTATATATATATATATATATATATATATATATATATATATATTTATATATCTGTAATCAGTTCTGTGTAAAACCCAGATATATATATATATTATCATATATATATTAATATATTATATAATAATAATATATTATATATAAATATATATATATTTATATATATAATTATTATTATATTATATATATATAGATATATAAAGAGGTATGTATATATATTGTATATATATATATATATATATATATATTTATATATATCATAATATATATATATTATTATATATATTTAGATTATGAATATAATATAGTAGGTGGTGAGGTTAGTGGGTACTACGGAATTGATTTAGTAGTGCTAGTTATATATAGTAATAATAGTAATAATTAAAGTTTTAGATGTAGGATCTAGCCATTCAGTCTTATAGAAAAGTCAATTATAGAATGTATTTCATTATATATGTGGTACCTTTAGGAGGTTGAGATTATTTTTGAAAGTATAATTATGTAAGAAACAAATAAGTCTGTAGAATAAAAGTTATAAATTAGTTATGAAACTTAAAATAAAAATTATATTTCTTTATTATAACCAATAGGAATTCTTAATAAGTAAACATTATATTTTCATTTTTAAAAGCGTGCGGAAACAAAAGAGCGGAGATCTTTTTTGTTATCGTACGGCAAGTCGCTAATTTCCTGAGGCTTCCGCACCTCCGCTAGTCCGCAACTTATTTTGGTAGTCCGCTCGGAGCGGATTAGCGGACTAGCGAAGACTAGAGCGGACTTTAAAGAGCGGAAGTGCCACCTCTGATAGTATTAGTAGGTGGTATATATATATATTTATATATTAGTTAGGTATATATAATTATATATATATTATATTATATTATATTATGTATAATATATATATATTATATAGTTTATACGTGGGTTGAGTGGTATGTAATATGGGTGGTATATATATATATATATATAGATATGATAATATATATATATATATATATATATAATATATATATATATATAATATATATATAACATTATATTAGTATATATTAGAAATGATGTATATATTTAATTTATTATATTTATAATATATATATATTACAAATATATATTATAATATATTATATTATATATAATATATTTATATATATATAATATATATACTATTATATATATAGTATAGTATATATATATATAGTTATATATTATAGATTATATATTATTATATTATATATAGTATAATTATATATTATGTTAATATTTTATCATATAATAATAAAATTATAAATCAACACTATATATTATATAATATAAATATATATATATAAAGTTTATATATTACTATATATATATATAATATTATATATATTATATAGTATATTATTATATATATATATTTATAATATACATATATAGGGGTATACTATTATATATACTATATATATATATATATATAATATATGATATATATTTAAGATATTCATATATTATATTCATATTATATAGAGGTAAATTATATATATATATATATATATAGAATATATATATATATTACATATATATTATATATATATATATAATATATATATTAATAATAAGTTATATTATTATATATATATATAGTACTATATATATATATAATATATTATATATATTATATATATTAGTTTATATTATTATATTATATATATATATATATATTATTATATAATATATATATATATTATATTATATAATATATTTAATATACTTATGTTATATATAAATATTATATATTATTTATATATAATAATTATATATATATAATAGTATATGTAAGGGGTTATATATATGTGTATATATTATATATATATATGAGGGTGGTATATATATATATTATATAGATTTTATATAGATATTTTTATAGTTATTATATATATATATTATAATTATATGATATTTATTATATAATAGTTATATTAAATATAATATATATAGATATATACTATATATATATATATATATGTATTGTATAGTATAGTATATATATATACTGAAAACGTTTGGTTGTTAATCGCGGCATATATTTTCCGTGATCCAGATTATATTTTATTATTATTATTATTATTCATTATTCATATATTATTATTTATATATTATTTATTGATATTATTATTATTATGATTATTATTATTTATTATTTATATCTATTATTTATTATTATATTATACTTTATATATTATTAATGTTTTATTATTATTATGTATTATTTATTTTCTGTTTCTGAAGAAAAGGCATATATTGGGGAAATTTTTATGGGGGGAAAGATTATTGTTATATTATTTTGTTATTATATAAGTAGTATTATTGTGATATTATCATAATGATTTGTTATGATTATTATATTCCCATATAATATAGTGGTAATAGTAGTAGTAGTGGGAGTAGTAGAGTGTGTAGTAGTAGTATGTGTGTATAGTTTTTTGTGTGTTGTTTCTAGGAAGAAGAAGAGAAAGAGAAGAAGAAGAGAAGAAGAGAGATTGTCTATGTATGTTAAGTTTTATTTATTTAATTTAACTTTTCATAAGGTTTAGCTATTTTTCTCTATAATAAATATTTTTACAATTTTTATAACTTTATATTTATTAATTTTTCCCAAGTTTGTTTTAACTTCGTATTTAATTTTAAAATTTTCGTTCTTTTAAAGTTGCAAGGTTATTTTGTTTCAAAATTAAGTTAAAGTTAATATTTCTTTAGTTTATTTGTTAAAAGTTGATTTTATAAAGATAATTTATTAATACAATCCATAAAAATTGGTATATACAGATGTTTGGTAGAATTAAATATAAGTGCACATAACACACATCACACACCTACACACACAACACCACATCAACCACCACAAACACACAACACACACACGCACAAAAAAACACACACACACACAACACCCACACACACACACACACTACCACACACACACATATATAATATAGATATATTATATATATATATATATATAGTAATATATATACATATATATACTATATATATTATTATAATATAATAATAATATTATAATATATATAATTATATATATATATAGTATAGAGGATCAATCTAGGTTGGGTCTAGGTTTTGATAATGAAGGAGTGTGGTTAATTAGAGGAGAGAAGTTAAGTGAACAATCATAATATAGGGTAATAGGATTAAGAGTTTAAAGCGCACGTAAGTAAATAGGTATTGAAATAGTTGAACAAGTTGAACTGAAACAAAGGGCTGGAAGCAAATTAAAAAGGGAGAAGCGGTTTGTAAGGAAGGCAACAGAAGTAGTGAGAGTGCTTAAGTAGGAAGTAAGACATGTTAACAGTGTAGTGGTGGAATTGAAGAGAGTGAGGGCAAGCGTTAAAATAATAAGGAGCATGGTTATGTCGCTAAAAAGCCAATGATGAGGTTCAAAAGAAAGATATTTGGAATATATTATAAGGTAAGAATAAAGAGGTAAGACTAAAAACTGCATTACGTAGGAGGAAAAAAGAGGTATGTGGGAGTGGAGATGAATACAGTTTGGAAGGAAATGTAAATGGGGGACTTACAATTGAATTAAGAAACGTCTGGGACGGGGAGTTCCGAAGGTTGTTGTAAGATTGGAGTGAGTAATAAAGGAAATCTGCACTTAGAATAATAGAATAGGATGGGTGCCTTTTCATCCTCGATAATAAAATGGATTGTGATGAGGTAGTGTGGAGGGAACGAGCTGTCAAAATCTGGATAACATGCATATGTAATTGAGGGGTGAAGTGAGTGTGTGGGTTTGTGGCTAAGGATAGGCCATTAGGAATATTTGAGAGATGCGGTTCTTTTTAGTAAATGAAAAAGGTTGTGAATGGCAAATCTGCAGGGTATAGATTGAATTTTATGTGGTGCAGATGATCAAGATTACCGAAGCGAGTTAATTGAGTTAGATTGGATTGGAAGTAGTGTACAAGCGTTTATTTGAAGGTATTGTTCTGAGGGATTGTGGAGAAAGGGAAGTAATAGTACCTGGATGCTAAGCGGTAAGGGTTGAGGGTAACTGGTGAGGAATTATGGGGGTGGAATTAGTTGAGTTGAGCGTTTGTAGGGAACGATATATGCTGGTATCTTGTCGAAAGAGTTGCGTTCGAGTGACTGAAGGGCTTGATTGATGAAGAAAAGGTGCGTTTGAGAAGTGAATAGGGTGCGATGGAATCAAAATCTGTTAAATTGAAAAATTATATGATGGCAGAACAGGCGGATGATTTGAATAGGAAGCTCCTATGGCCGGTGTTAGTGATATATGGGTTAGTGGTAGGACTTCTGATATGGATGTGGCAAATTAGTATGAGTATAACGATAGTGAGAGCGTTCTGTAAAGAATAAATGGTATGTGCGTCGAAACTGATTGGTTATAATATTTTTAATAGGGAGTGCGGCAGGGATGTGTTATGCATTTACCTGTGGTTATTCAATTTGTATATGTGAGGTTATAAAGAATACAGGGGGCGTGGCAGGGGGATGGTGTTAGAATGAGGGAGAATGAAGATGAGTGGAGAGCTGCCTATAGTATATAATATATATTATATAAATTATATAAATTAGGGTAAGTATCTTATATTATAATCCTGTACACGGGGATAATAATAATATTAATATATAATATATATATATAATTATATATATTATATATGATATATTATATAAGTTTTATAGTATATATATATTATCATAATATATCTTTTATATATATCAATATATATATAATATAACATAATATCCTTTATATTATGATATTTCACTGAATATATTAGTATATTATCTATTTATATTATATGTTTTATTATTAATATAGGTGCTTGAGATTATATTATAAGGGTGGTAGGTAATATATCTATATTATATTATATATATATTTTTATATACGTTTTTTTACGAGGTGGTATATATATATACATATATGATCTAATATATTTACGTTTTATTATATTATATATAGATAAACTATATATATATATGTATATATTTATATATATATATATATATATATAATTTATTATAATATTATAGTATTATATACATATATTATATATATATTCTTATATAATTATATATAGTATTATAGTATTCATATTAAGTATATAACTTAATCTATATAAGGTATATATATGTATGATATATATAATTATATTATATATATAAGTGATGTAGATAGTTATCTATTGACCGTATAGGTATTATATTAATATATATTGTTATATATGATAGTAAAAAAGTAATAATTATTTATTATATTTACTATCTTATAATATTAAGGGTATATCATATATATATATAGGTATATATATAATATAATATCATTATATAAATATACTATTATATATTAATATAGTAGTATAAACCTAATTTTAGTGTGTTGGCGGTGGGTGTTACGTGGGTTATTATTCGCTCCATATATTTATACTATAGGTATTATACTAGTTATATAATATATAACTATATATAATAGTTAGTATATATATGCTTTATTACATATCATATACTAATCATATTATACTGTGCGTTGCATTGACGTGCCTTGTCTTAAGATGGGGCGAATTTTTTGAATGATAGAGTCTAGAGGATTGGTTAGTAGAGATATTTGGCAGTGTGGGTGTTTAAAATTAGGTTGAAAGTCCAACGTAGACTAAAGATTGAAGGTTCTGGTTGTGGAGTTGGCGGACATTCTTTTGGTGGTGAGTAGTTAGTTTGTTCAGTGATGTGTGTTATTGTGTACATAAGTGTCTGGGGTGTTTAAATATTTAGGAAGTATTGGTGGGGTGAGAAAAGGGAAGCACCGGATTGATGCGAAGTGTTAGTAGGAAGGTTAGTGGAATGGCAGGATAAGGTGTGCTGGTGCAGAGTAAATCGTTGGTGGATGTAAAGTTACGTAAGTCTTGAAATTGCTCAAGTGTTACATGAGAAGTTGTTTTACATGTAAGTTATAATTGTATTGAGATATTACAGCTCAGCTTGAGACTTATTGTCATGGAACAAGATGGGTATAGATACTAAAGAACAATTGTAAAAGGGACAAATCCTTAGTGCGTGGTTAGTGTGAGACAATTGATAAAATGAGATAATGGATCACAAAGGTGAGTGTGAATGTGGTATTGAAGAAGGATAAATGAAACTAAATGGGAAACTACTTATATGGTTATATTGTGGGGTTAAGAGAATTATCTCTGGGGAAAGTATGTTTGCATCGGTAGTGGTTGCATGGTTAAGCGGATGTATGTGTGGTGATGTGCAGGATCGACCGGACGGGAAATCCGTATTGTAGAGTGAAGGATATAGAGAAGATAAAGGACTGATCCGATAGAGAGAGGTATATTGATGAGTTGGCCGAGGGAGATGAAAAAAGGTTGCAGAATAGGACGTGAAAGTGAAGACGGGTGGGGGTTTGTGAGGAGTATGGCTTGGTGGCCCACCGAGGTACAAGGGATAAAACCCTACATTGACTAGATGCCCATGAGTGAGGTACCTCGGGGTCAGTTGAAGCTCTCGTGGTGAATTTTCCTGTGACTGCGGAGAGTTTCTCACTATAAAGGGTTATAAAGGGGGTTGGTGTAAAGCTGGGCTTTCTTTTTACTTGCGTCATATTCTATCTTACTATCTTTTCTGTTGCAAAGTATGTGACGCTAATTGACCTTCCCGTCTGTAGGAAAGCATTAGAATGAGGGCTGATATGAGTTATTATATATTAAGTAATATTTAATTTTATTAAATCTTAATCATTTAGCATAAGTATATATATTTGTAAGTAAATATTTATTAAAAAATTGATATCGATGTGTTTATATATACCAAATATCAATTTTTTTTACTCATATGTGAAGAGGAGGTCTATAGGTATATAGTAAGTTTCGGGAATTCTTTCTTCCATCTTCATGATATAGTTACTAAAGGATCTACCTGTCGATAATTATCGTAAATTATAAATAAATATTAGTATATATATGTTATAATATCATCCGGTATTATATAGTTATAATAGTTTATTGCTAGTTATATATTACTGAATAATTATAATTTACATAATCACAAAGGCGATATAGGAATAATATAATATATTAGTATATATATAATATAATAGGTCTGTGTGTGTGGTGTGTGTTGTGTGTGGTGTGTGTGCAAGTAGATGTAGTAGGGGTAAAACACTAGGGGACGAAATTTCCCCAGTGAAGTGATCTGTATTCGTTATGACATTGGCCATTTGTGTGAGGCAAGTGAAACTCGAAGACGTAGGAGTTTTGTTATACGTTATTAAAAAAACTCACCCAATTGAATGAGACCCGCAGGTACTCCGGATTTTTTAACCCAAATCGTCGCTTCATAGTTATTAGATCACTTAAAAAAAAAAAAAAAAGAAAAAGAACAAAAGATAAGGAAGCGAGTCTTTCATATTGAGAATTTAGCTTTAAACGAAAATTTTTTCTTTTGCGAAAATCAACTGGTATAATTCAATTAGTAAACAGTGTATCATAAAGAAAAAAATTCAAATTAAAACTTTCATAAATATAATGTTAACAGATTTGATCTGAAACGGAATAAATTTCTTAATAAAAATAAAATTTTATTTTGGGGATGTTAAAGGAAAGGTCTGCATACGTTATGCAGCTAATCTGGTCATTTTATATTTTTTATTCGCTATACTTCTAATACAGGCTGGAATCTGCTTCCTTTATAATTTTTTGTGTACGGTCATTGCTCCTAAAATTCAGCACTAATTGCACCTACTTGGCCGCGTGACCTAGTCTGCGCCAAAGTAAGCTGCGTGCGCACTTGCGTCGCAAATATTTTATGGTATCATATTTTCAGCTCCTATTCGCCACGGAGACTTTCGTTGTGCCTCATCGGCCCTCTTAGGCGCCTTGCGCTTAGCTTTGTCTCCCGGCGGGTAGCCCTGTTTGCTCGATATATTTGACAATAGTTAGAGACTTTAGTGCGACTCTTAAGAATAAAAAGTCCATGCTCTTTATAATAAGTGAAGGAGAGAAACCAGCATTTTTGTTTTTTGTAAATTAAAACACCGTAAATCTAATATCTACACCGTCTCTTTCTCCTGCCATATCATGACATAGTTGGTACGATAGTATTTCCCCCAGAAGATTCAGCACTGGCAGGCTGAGAAGTTGAAAATTTTCTACTAGGAAGCCATGTAGTTGCCAATGTACTGTTGGTTTAAGAGTGAACGTGAGTGGCGGTGATATATTCGACGTATTATTAATTTATAGTAAGGTTATATTGTGGTATAAGCTTGAGTATGAGGCGCTAAGGTTATATATAAGTGAACGTATATATTGATTAATATTATATATCCATATATACGTATAAATATATAAATGTGTTTTAATTGAATTCGTAAAAAGATTTTCTGGCATACAACTTTGAATATAATATATATTATCTTTTTTAAAACCAATACTATATAAGTATAGTTTTATCACTGGTGGTATTTAGTTTGGTACAAGTTTAGACCTCACGCATATCTAGTTCTAATTTATTAAGTGGTTAATATAAATGCCTTTTAGTTCTACTGTCTCATGAAGGGCGCCAGGCATAGGTCGCAGAGGTAATTATATTGAGCTGTGTGCTCTTATGCTTGTCGCCTTTTTTAAAAATTATAAGTCAACTCTATGGTTGGGCGCAACGCCATAGCTCGTGGGTAGATAGTGTGGAGGGTATAGTATTTATATATGATTTATATATATAATAATATATATATTAATATTTATATATTATATTCATTATATTTATATATATAGTAATATTATAGATATACTATGGGTATATATATTTAAATTAATATTTATATTTTGGGAGTTATATTTATATATTAAATCTTATACTCGATT
Source organism: Trachelipus rathkii (assembly GCA_015478945.1). Lineage (NCBI taxonomy): Eukaryota > Metazoa > Arthropoda > Malacostraca > Isopoda > Trachelipodidae > Trachelipus > Trachelipus rathkii. Next base: position 25,754 of record JABUQX010052557.1, on the reverse strand, counting down.
AATTTATTAATATATAGTATAATATAATTAAATAATATATATTTATATATATTTAATATATATATATATATATTAAATATAATAATAATATTAATTAATATATAATTATATGATTAATATACTTTATATATATATATAATTATTATAATATATTAATATATATTAAATTATTAGTATTATTAATGTAAATTTGTAGCTTAATATCCTCTAAATCATTATCACCAATAAATGCTTATATAGTTTATGTGTGCTGATTACATTAGGGAATATAAATAAGTCTGGTGAGCCTCATTATTTCGTTTATATAGGATATCCACTCGCTCCAGGCTTAAATTTTCACAGCAATATAAAAAGTGTTTATAAGATAGTTTGGAAAATATTTTTAAACTTTATTTTAATATTTCGTGTTAGGTTTCGAATATAAATAGTCAAAAGCTCATAAAACTTTACGAGTTTGTATTGTTAAGTAGAATTGTTACTGTCTCGAATGATCGCATAATGCCTTTGGTATGAAATTAGAGTGGCCCGAAATTGGTATAATTATACGCGTCTGAGAAAGTTGTGCAATCTTGGTTCGATGTAAATAGAGATTAGTGCTATAATGTAATTTGATTTTAAAACGATTGGAGAATAGATTATGTACGACTACTGAATATAACTATCTTGTTAGAGGATGGCTGTATGAGATATTAAATTCGCAGTGTTTATTCTGTGACAGTTATTACTCCAGATTATGTGTTATTTTAATGCTGTCTGTTGTATGTGTTTATTTGCTATATGTTATAAAGTATAATGGTTGTATATTCAAAGGAAGAGTTGCATAAGCTAATTTTCTTTTATACATTTTTTAGTTATTAGATTTTAAGTGTGTTTCTTAGGTGCGTAATATTTATATTTCTGTTACTCGTATTATTATATTAATATCTTTTTTGATATTTTCTTTTTATTTTTGATGCACAGTAGATCTGTCAAATTCTAATATACATCAGTTTGTTGATACATTAAGTCTAAAAAATTAGTAATTTGATTTACATTAATATTATATCTGGAAAATAAAAAATAAAAAAAAATATTGTTTGTAGCACCAACTGTGGATTAAAAGGTTGGCAAAAAGACATGGGATTAAGAATGGAAACAGAAGAAAGAAATAAAATGACACATTAATTTATAATTGTAGATTGATGCATATACGCAATATTTCAGAAATTATGAAAGGTTGATGGCATATAGTATCAGGGCATTGTTATATTGAAGAAGAAATTATGTCATATTTGGAAGAAAAGATAGAAGACCTACGCTAAGAAAAATAGGAAGGAAAGATAATGTAAGCAATTATAAGCGTATTGAAAAGCAAAAGAGACTTTCGCGAATCAAAATAAGCTACAGTTGCAGAAACAAAAGAAGACTTATGAGACAAGAGGCAATATACTGATGTTTGCCGTGAACTAGCGCGAAATGGTCAAGTAGTCGAGGAGTTGTAAACTACTCATCGCCATACACCCGAGCAAGAGAAAGTCTTAATGAGAAAGACATAGGAACAAATACTATTGACGTTTGTGCAGAGCTAATAACTAGTCCATAGAGAAGAAATAGATTAGTTTATTATCTTTTTTTATCTTTTGATAGTTTTTTTAGATAAAAAAATCTTCTGCAACTTGTACAAATAACAGAAATTAGAATATACTATAACCATGGAGTAAGGACACTCACATCACTGCTCTATTTGTTTCCTTTTTTCTCAGTATAATTTTTCGTGGTCACCGAAGTGTGCATTCATGGAGTAGAAGTGGAGTGAAATATATAGTATGATAAAGTGAATTGCTGTTTGAATGTCCAAAAATGGATACTTGATTATGATTAAGAAAATAAAATCATTTTGATAAGAATATTAAATTGCAAAACTTTCGTATCTATAAGCAATAGACAGAAGGATAAGAAGTAGTAAATGATTCGTAAACTATCCGAATTTAGGTAATGCTGTATTATTTCTGATTTAAGTTGTTAATTCGACATTACAATTATCTAGATGTATAGGTAGATGATTAATATTTATTATTCTCTTATGCAATATATTTTGTATTTATGTAAATATATTAGAAACAAGAAAGCATGTGCTTATTTAATCTTTGCCGAGGAAGGACGATATACATAAAATAATTTATAACATTGTTTTAGCTTATACTATATACTGTCTTAGCTCTATTGGTGAATGAAGTAAAATGGTTATATTTTAGGGCGGACGACATAGAGTGCTATATGTGATTAAATGTACAGAGTCAATGCTAATCATTTTGATGGCCAGTCCATTTCGTGAGTGATTTTGTATCTGAGTTCACTTTGAATAATGTATTCAAAGTATTTGCTACCAACGTGTAGTGAGATGTAAATATTATTATATAACTCTCTATCAACTTGATAGTCGGCATATCGATAATATCTACGTATATAATTTTTAAATGACATAATTAATGGTTGGTTCTCAAAGTATACAAGATGATGAGACTTTATAGTATATAATATTTATTAGTATCTTAGAATTTATAGATATGTGATATTAAATAAATTTATTCTCGTGGATAATCTCGATATTACCTTATTTGAAGGATAGGTACGATTGAACATCACAATATCTAAATATACCGTGAGTGATATGATTATGTTAGTTTAGACATGGTTTTATTACATATCTTAGTTTAGATTAGTGTTATTAGAAAGACATAACTGTTGACATAGTGTGGTCTAAGGTATTTTTATAACAGAAAACACCCTAAAAGAGCTATACTAAAAAATGACTACTTTAAGCTGTCAGTGTCAGTTATATATATGTATCGACGAAAATAAATCAAATTCATATTTGATTAGCTGAGTCAGTTTGTATCATACAAGCATGATGACCGACCTTAGATATTCTACACTTATGCCTTTCCAGAGTTGTGTATATTGGGCTATTCTAGGAAATCTCTTCAACCTGTCGAACGATTTTAAGTTTGTTTAATACTATATTAGTACATATTACCTCGTACTCAGTTATAATTTATATATACAAAGTGTTCTGAAATAAGATAGAATAAAATTTCTTATTTAACTTATACAACATAAGTTAATTCACAAGTACCATATTGACGTGATAACATAATAGCAGCTGTAATGAGCGAGGACCAACCGGGTACTAGTATGCAGATGAAAGTCTAATTAATCATACCTATATACGGTATCACTATATATGCTTCTTATGTTACACATCTTTCAACTTAAGCATTAATAAAGCGGTGCAAGTATAAGTGCTATCAATAAAAAGATTAGAAATATTTTTTGCTTAAATATGAGTGGATTTGTGGCGTTATTCATACTAGTAAATTTACTAACCTAGAATCGTGAACACGGATTATAGCTTCAATAAATAAGTTATATAGTAATTTATCACATCAAAGATTTGTCAAACGCGGATTGGAATTTTATCTCTTAATCATCGTAAATGTGCATAAAATGAAAATAACAGAAAATATATATATATATGATATATTAAAAAAAGTAAATTCAGAATGAAAAGTCGTTAGTAGACTAATATAAAAGCTCTATTCTATAGGGTGAATCAGGTAATGCGCTTGTGAAGATACTTGAAAGACTGCTAGTGATGTATTTTAATTTTCTTTCTTGTCTTTTTTATAACGTTATGAAAACATACTAGGATTATATATATTAGACAACGTTACAGCCAATAAATTCATATATTATAGAGATATAAAATAAGATATCAGTTGATAAGATGCTATTTAATTTGAATTTTATCTAACTACAATTCACGGCACTATAATTAAGCAAATTCTTAATTCATGTGCTATGATAGTGAATTTAATTCCTCAATTATAATAGACTTAAAATATATGCAGCTGATAGTTACTTGTAACCTTAAAAACGATGGCGACAAGCCTTGTAACCCTAATTAAATTACAGAAATATGTAAGTATTTAAAAATATTTGAGTTGAAGCCACATAGGCCTATTATTTGTATGTCGCTACGAAGCATTTTAATTTATATAATGTACTTGGGCACAACCAAATGTGGAAATTAATGACTTTCAAACTATTGCAAATAATAATCCTATGCAATAAGAGAGACTAAATTCCGGAGTAGGGCTGTTATGTATTGAAATGAACCTTTAGTTCATTCAAAATGTTAAATAGCTATAGATAAATTTGAGACGAATGCGTGTAATGCTCTCAGCTTTTTTCCTAGATGGTCAGCAGGAATATATATTTATAAAGATAACTAGTTTAGTTTGACGCGCATTATTAAGTGCGACTGCGATTTACGAATGTTAAGTATCCTCACTTTAATATGCGGATATTATAACCACTTCTATGAATACCAACATCGACAAGACTAGATTAATAACGCATCTTTTCTTAGTCATATCAAATACTCTCAAAAAAGATTTTAGATGGAAATATTTTCACTTCAATATTTTGACAATGAAGAAAAGAGGTAATTAATGTTTTATTAAAGTAAAGACAGTACAGGAGCATAGATTCATTTATTTTATATAATACCAAATTATAAACTAATATATAAGTAAGTTTTTATAAAGGCCGTTGTATATTTACAAGAAATTTATTTATATTATATGAAAATTTGATTCAGCCTATATATTTATAAGTATTATTATAGTTCATTTATATATATATATTTTTTTTTTTTTTTTTTTTATTTATTTATCAATGAATACTCTCAACTCAACTCTTATCAGGGCATAGCACCTTATTCCAAAAGGAGGGGCCCAAATAAAGAAGAAAAAGTTTATAAATATAAATTTACTAGTAAAAATAATCATAAAAGGCATAAAATTTTAACCGTTAAAAACATTATAAAAATAAAAAAAAAAGTAAACCACCAATGTCCCTGCCAAACGGCAAATTATCCCTCATGGTGGGTATACGCAAGACGTAACTATAGGATTAAGATAGAGGAGATAATTGAAATAAGCAGGAGGAATAAAAGAAGGCAGGAGTTCCCACAAATAATTACTAGATAGATTAATATCAGTATATAGGGGGAATAGCTTTTCTCCTTTAATTGTTCAATTTTTTCAATACTCTAATTGTACTTACCAATGTTACGCGATACCACAAAGTTAAATTTAACTTTTAATTCACATGTATAGGGGCGTATTTAGACTCCATGATTTAGTTTTCTGGTGACGGTATGGAAGTGGTCCAGAAGATGGTTGTTGTACTGGCACTTGTACATTGTACAACAAATGTGCCATTCTACAGCTGCCTCTTTGGCACCTGTTAGCATTTTCATGAAATGTAAATGGTAATAACAAAGGGTACCTTCCTTCCTAAATCCTGAAAGTGACCTGCCTTGCGGAGAACGGTTATAGTCCAGTCATTAACATTATGAACCATTTGGAGCTCCATTCGATGCACTTGAAATGTAAGAGATGTAATATAAATCTTCTGGAACAATTCGGTAATTTGACTGGATATGAGAGCCAAATCTCTGCTGGAAATAATATCATCTTGTATAGGTGGTGGTTGTTCAAATCTAGTAGGAAGGAAAGAGTTCACTGCATTGACAGAGGAATCTTGGTAGGGATTACAATGTCTTTCCATAAAAACGTCAGCCGCTTTTAACGTCTCCTCTCAATACCCTTAATATGGGGAAAATTTTTCTTGTAGGACATAAAGAAACATCTCCTCCATTAGTTTTTCATTTTTACGTAATAGCATATGAAAACCTTTGTCCCTTAACGATGTTCGGACTCGGCTTAGGTAGGCAGTGAGGTTTTCACAGAACTTCAGTTTTTGCTGAAATGAAGTCTTTGCTTTCTCTTTATCTGAGGATGCATCTGTCTCTGTCACTAGGAGCACCAACTTCTCATACGTTTGGTAGGTGACAGGAGGGCATATTCTCGAAGTTATGGCGGAGGGTTGGAGAAGTCAAAGGAGTTGAACCCTTTCAATATGGTCGTCCACAAAATAAATTCTAAATTGAAATACCACATTGTCCAGCCATTTTCCCGCATCCCTAATATCAAAACGTGGCATATCCTGCACAGAGAGTGTTTTCCGAGGTCTTCGATATGTTTCTGGAGAAGGGCTGAGGGAATGATCATTCTCATCCTCACCTGATATACTGGGCTTTGAACTGGGACGGTTGTTTCTATCTACTGTGTGATTATCGGTTCGGCCACCATTTATTTCATTATCTTCGACAACTACATTATGTATCGAAATGCTAGACTGAGAAGCATCTAAATTTTGTTGAGAAACCCCAACCCTGTTTCTTGTCAAAGACATCTTTATAATTAGTCTTTTCACCAACTAATCGAAAGGAGAGATTGTACCTTGAATCTTAGGCTTAATTAGCGTATTAGGTTAGTTTTGTTTTGTATAATTAGAGTCTAGGCTTATTTATTAGTATCTAATTATAAAAAGGCTATAATTGGTTTATTAAAAGTATTATTCGCAATATTCATCGCAGTTTCAATTTTTTCCCCTTTCCTATCACTTTTACCTTTACACTGTCACTTTAATTCTACTCACAGACCGAGCAGCTAGAAACGAAAGCACCCCGAGACGGAAGAGAGAAAAGAAGATGCGCCCGCCAGATCACCGGCATCCAAGACATCCAAGACCACACACCACCACCCACTACCCCGACCACACCAGACACAACGCCTACAGAGAAAGACCGCACGAGAGCAACCCGATACAAGTTTTACTTAAGTGAACTTCTTAAGTTGATTCAGAGAGATAACAAGGATTGAGAGAGAGAGAGAGAGAGAGAGAGAGAGAGAGAGAGAGAGAGATGGAGAGATCCCTTCCCGAAGACATCATTTTTAAACCTTACTGATATTGAGCGTTTTGAAAAATGAAAATGAAAATGAAAATTTTGTTTAAATTTTGATAAACAGAGAATTCAATTATTTTATGGTGTGTTTATATTGAATTTAAGATTTTAAAAATAAGTATAAATTACATAAAATCACTCAACACTGGTTGATATGGTCTATCCACTATTTTCATATCATGCACACATCATATTATATATATATATATATTATATGTAATATATATATATATATATATATATATTATTACTATAGAGGGAGAGTAGTAGAATATTATATATTAGATATATATAGATAATATACATATATATATATTATAGTATATTATACTAAGTACTATAATATACAATAAGTATGATATATATATATATATATATAATAGAGGATATGTACCATTGAAATATCCGGCTAGCTCTAGTGGGCAGTTTGATACATATATTTTTTTCCTCAGTAGTGTTCCATAGTTTACGCGGCGGAACCGGAATAATCTTTGAATTATCTTTAAATAATCTGTGATTGTAGATTTATTTTAAATAATACTCCAATAATCCATACGCAATCCTTTTAAACAAAAATGTAATAGTAAACATGACTTAGTATATAATATAGTGCATTCATACACTGTTGATTAATTATATAATACCTATACTCAGTAATATTACAAATTAAAGTATATATATCACAACTACTCAATAATACAACTTAAGTAAGGATAAAACGTATTACGATAATCTCATTAGATTCAAAACTATTTATAATTTATCACAAATATATATATATACTTGTACTAAGGAGTACACAGTCCAATTTTTTATTACAAAATATCGCTTTCTTTTTGCATGTGCGAACTTTAAAAAAATTATAAATGAGGCTTATTTGAATATTTAGCTGTCCTAATATATGGTAGTAATAATGATATTATTACTGACGAGTCACTTACGATTAACTAATTGAGAACTGCTGAAATCTCATTTACTGTATAATTATATATATGATAAATACTTCTTCTTCAAAACTATATATTTATTATTCTAAAGTAATTAAATTATTTTTGATTTATAAAAGTCATATGTGAGCGGCATTAAGTCAAGAATCCTCTGTCATCCTTCTAGTGTAAATAGTGATATAGTGGTAATTATCCTATTTATTGCAATTAAAATTTCATTTATTTAATCTTTGCAATACAAATTGTTCCGTGAATTCAATTTGATTGCCCTAAATATTTTTGTGGAGGAGAAAATTTCCTCAAGACTCACTGGTTTCACGGCTTGGATCTCCAGATTCTTCTTTCGCTATTATTTGTGTTATACTGTGTCTCTTTCTTGAAAATATAACATGGACTTCTCCACTATATTTACTATTCAAAATTTCGACTTTCAGATATCTGCTTCTCATGATAGTATATAATGTTTGCCCGGAATTTTTGACTTGAATTGACGTATGCATTTAATGTTTATGTGTCTATACTCTTTTTTATTATTGTTGTGCATTATTTACATCTAATTATATAGATTTTATATATTTACACATAATTTATATATTAAAAAATCTATTTTTTACAAATATTATAAGCATTTTAAAAACATAGATTTTCTGTGATTATTATTTAATGTAAATAGGTTGGGAAAAAAAACCGTTTTTATCAAATTAAAAGTTATTTTTCACAGGAAAAAATGGGGGATATATTGACATATTTACTCGAGGATGATGTCGCGTATCCCATCTTTGCTAATAAATGTATTTTTAAAGTATATAAAGAGCCTATAAATATATGATATTTCACTTGAGTAATTTCATTTTTCAAATATAAGGGGGATACTCTTAGTAAATTGAACAAATAATATCCATATGATTTATAAAATAACCCAGGGATACTACACTTATTACTTATATATATTTTATTACTCCAATTGATTTTCATAACAATTTACTCAAGTATTGAAGGTTAGGAAGGACCGAGGACGAAGACGGCGTAGGTATGTATAGGGACGTTAATTTACAAGATGAAGATGGAGGGTATTTTAGAAGAATTTGTATGACAGATTTTTTATGAATTCATAAGTATTTAGAATTTAACGTATGAAAATATGATGAGAGTAAACTGAGAGAGATTTATATGAGATATATGTTACGTGAGATGAGAGAGATAGTTACTGAGAATGACGAAAAGCATCTCTACCTCAAAAGAGGTAGACGCATAAGAAGTGAGATAGAGTCAAGAGGCAATTAAAAGAAAAGTAGTGAATAAATATTAAATAAATTTTACTAGCAACGCCACTTATATATACTATATATACTATTACTATAGGGCTCCTCTCAACTTTTTAGGAGCTATTGAGAGTGTATGTACTTAAAAATATTAAATATATATATTTATTGATTTATGGAACACTACAATTTTTAAATTACCTACTACATCCACTCACTTAAGTCTCCACTCACACTATCACCTCCAAGACCTACCTAATCACACTATACTGTATAAGTACATGTATCTCACTGTTGCTGTTGATCAACTGTATACTAACTCATTTATTCATTGCGCTTCACTTCAAAGTGATAACTAGAGCCACATTTATAATTTTTATTGTTATTTAACTGATATGAGTAATTATAATATTCTCAGTCGTTATTGAGAAGTAATGTGTTAGTGAGAATAATGACTTTAGCTAAGTTGTAAAGAGCAGGGCTCACTAAGTAACTAAGAATCTAAGTCTTGAGCTTTTATATGTACTACTATTAGCATAATCATCTCTCTCATATTTTCAGAATTATTTTCTCACAGTAATATTTTTTTATACTCATATAGCCTAATGAAGATTGAGATATCAAATATATATAAATCACTTTATATATATGTTCACAACGTCTTAACACATATAAAATTATATATATATTTCATACGAGTAGTAGCCTAATTTGTATATCATTTATTTATATCTCCTTTTAATATAAAATATACAGTTCACCTAATACTTTTTGATGGTTAGATATTTTAATAAATTCTGATATTATAAAATAAACACTGGGCAACCAAAAAAAATTTTTTTTTTTGCTGCCAAGGGATTTTATCTTACAGTCACTATCTTTTTAGCGTTAATTAATATATCTTGTGCTGTTTCAATTATACATAAGGATATAATGAATCATATTTTACTAAAGATTGTCATATCTTTAGTTCTTAGATAAATCACAGGGATGTTCCATAGATTTACTCTTATACTCAAATTTCCTATTTTAATAGCAATATTTTACAGTAATGTTTTATTTCTTATTTTTAATGCCAGCATTACCCTTATAATATAATATATTACACTTAATATATTTTTCACTTAATTTTCTAAAACTACTAATGTATAATAACTTCATAATCAGAGAGCTCTATGAGTGTTGATACCCCAATGTTATATTACTGTTATCAATTTCCTGGTATACTTAATTATGAGACATATTACCAGTGAGATAACAATAAATAAAAGAATATTACTAAACTATTGTAGAAGCAAAGCATTATAAATCTATTATGAGTGTGACGAACTAAAATACTCTTTATGCAGAAGAAAATCGGGAGTATCACACAAGAATCTATATAAGTCTTTCGGTTTTCGCCAAACTTAATGTGGATCTATGTTGGGTCACAACGTAGTGTGTGTGTCCAAGAAAAATGACTTTTTACCAACTCTAGTTGTATGTTGCACACACAAAGATGTGCATAAAAAAGTTAACTAGTAGTAATTAGATATGATAAAGAATAAGGTGAGACTCTCCTATATAATTGCGCCTTATATAATATAGGCGAAGACTCCACGACTCAAGCATTTGTATACTGTGCTACCTACTATTAGAATTATGTCAAAAGTGAATCAAAACAAAAATGTACGCTTGTTCGTATAGACTCAGCAAACTGCAAACCAGAAAACATGTACGACAAAAACTATGTAACATATCTGTGCAATTGTACAACATTACAAGCCCCATACCTCCTAGTATAGTTAATTCATAATTTCGTTTACATAGAAATACGTTAATAAATTATGTATAATATCCGGATTTGAATCTATAGTCAAAAGGCACCTTGATAACACATCATCTCAAGTAACTCGTTCCCCATATCCCAGTGTTCACTCACTCCCAGTAACTACCATTGTGAGTCTGATTGAGAATAGTATCTATAGATTATATTATGGTTGATGTCACATAGAGCAGATAATGTAGGTATATGTAATGGAATAATTGAAGGAATATATACTCTAACTAACAGCAATAACCCAGTTTCCACTCCTCAAGATAGAGGATCTACAATAGACTTTAGTAACCGTGAAGAGTTTATAGTCCTCCTCCAGCCAAGATCTAGGCCTTTTATTTAGCATTCCTCCTAATAGATACTTAATTAAATAAGACCTATTGTCTACCAGCCGATTAGTAAAAAACTATTTTTAATTGACCTAGAATAGGTAATATTCAATTATTTATTTCCAATGAGGTAAAAAAGAAATATATATAATATATGACCTGATGGAGGTTTTATGGTGCATATAAAGATGTTCTTTTTTCCATATATATTACTAGTATATGTATATGATACTAGCAATTAATTAAGATGGGAAAGAGAAGGTACGATAATATGAACAATATTAAAAAAATATAATAAAATAAAGTAAGCAAATACTTTCATTTTACATGAGAAAGGAAAACGCGATTTCAGTGCTAATCGTGAAAGAATTTAAGGTAGGATAAAAATAATAATGTTATTGGGGGTTAAATTCGTATCCTTTTGCATTTTTTTCCATATTTGGTCTGTGTAAAATTAACAATACTTATTATAACCTGAACTAGAAGGTCGGGAAAAAAAACCTAACCTTTATGGATCGACGATATAGTAAACCTATATATACCTAACCTATATGATTGACCGATTTGCAGTAAACTTATACCTAAACTAGGTTGACTACTTTGCCAGTGAAATTTTTTTTCTCTTGGATTTTCGGGTATCCTTGAATATGATTTATTTGGCAGTTTACGGGTTTTCTCACCTCTTTCAGGGGTAGCCTTGCCAAACGTTATGATGCTTAGAAAACGGCCTGATACGGTAGGAATTTCTTTTTAGGCATGATTATCCGGCCTCCGATCAAAATTATGGCCAGAGTTACAACACTATCGTCTATTACACCGTTCATATATTACTCGGAATATAAAGTCTAACAGGAATAAAATATTTACTTCCTATTACTGTTACATACTTTTTGCTCGTGATGCTAATTTACAATCAGTGATGATAGTATAATATATTATTACTACTGCGTAATACACTACAATACACTGTATTACACTACGGTACACTACACAGCATTACAACACATTACACTAATATTTCAACAATATACTGTTCTTTCATTTAAGGCAGCAACTAATGCTTTTATAACTTTAATTTCAAATACACTACACTACACTACACTACACTACACTTCATTAAATTAATATTTTTTTAATTTGTTAAAAAACTAATATAATTATAAAACCAAAGTTCTTTAATATAATAAACTTTCATATTACACAGAGACTAATATATTGTATGTAAACTATACTATTTAATTAAAAACACTAATATACTATAAATACAATTACTCTATAAATCAAGATTATACATATTTATAAAAACAATTGTGAGAGGTATTATATTAAATAATAATTATTTTTATGAAGTTTGTTTTCACATCTTGGTTTTAATCTTATATTATTAGATGAAGAAGAGAAAACTCGTCCTGTGAATCTTGTCCAAATACCATTTGAAGATGTATACCAATTGTTTGCTCAAACTAAAGTTTCTTATACCCTATAACTGCTCTCTTGATACTTATAACTCAATCCTTTTATTAATATAGTACATAATACCTTTAAACAGTAAATACCTATATAAATTACAATAAAAATAAGAATATATACCTCATAACGCCCTAACCCTAATTACATTGATATTCATTACCTTAAAGTGCTGAACCATCCAAATAAATAGAGTGGTCAACGTCAGAAAAAGTCACCTTGTATCTAGTTTAGTATGCTCATCCTTTACTATGGCCCTTTACTGCATAAAGACTTATATAATCATAACCATACATATATCGCCACTTGAAACCCTAAACATACAACGAATAATAAATACACCTGACTAAAGAACACGACCGTATTTCAATGCATATGCCCTTTGCCTCGTTAGATCAGGACAAGCGAATTGCAAATTCTATGACTCGGACTCGAACATGCATGTGAAACGCCAGCTTCGCTTTATACACATATTAAAGTTTACAAGCATCTTCTCTTTCTGCTACTTTTTATCATCTCTCCCTCCTATAGTCTTCCTATTCTATACTCTTCCAAACTAACTTTCACATAATCTCAGTATATTTAAAATAGCGAGCAAATACATTTTTCGCCTCAAAATACATTTCTTTACTTTGATACTTTTTCACCATAATTGGTATTTTTTATTACATATACCTCTCGTCCATTTTAGATGTTATGTTTTATTAGACTTAGGATTATTATGAAAATACAAAATTTACAACTTAAAAAATAAACCATTAAATATTATTTAAATTCCGAAAAGCGAAGGTCAAGAATTTTTACACTTTAACTAAAATTAGTGAATTCGAAACAAAATTAAATCCAAATCACGCTAAACGATCGTAACTCTCATTCTATTCGAAAAAAAGCTGACAATTCCCGAAAGAAAAAAATAAGAGTACTAAATTATTACCACTACATTTCCTTCCCCTACCTATTTATAACCGTCTCACTCTAAATAAATATATAGAACCTCTAATTTTAACGACTTTAGCTCTCTCACCTAGCCAAAGTCCTGCCTGACTTTACTTCTACCTCTTTCTTGACGTACCCTTCCCTACAACTATAATACTAATAGTTATTAGCAATACCATTATTAATAAAGTATAACTTAATTCTAAATACATAAAAATAACATATATAAACAATAATATATATATTCCTCATAACTATAAATGATTTAGAAGGTTCTAAATGGGGTCTCTGAACACTTGTATTAGTACTGTACCTCATATCTATAAATAACAACAGAATAACTATATAATAATATAACTAGTATAAATATATATAAGTATATAAATATATACCTATAATAGTATTATACGTATATTAACCAATAAAAATAGTATCTTTTGCCAATATAGTTATCAGAAAGCGTATAAATAATGTATCATATGTACAAAGTATATAATATATAATTCCCTCCATTTCCCCAAATATAGAACGGTTGCACAGGTTATATCTAATTACATATACCGGAATGAGCACAATCGGTACCGCTTGACAGCCCTATAACTCCCCCTTGCGCAACGACCTTGTGGGTCACAGTTTCTAGACAACAAATGATAAAATTAATACATAGATAATAAATAATAATAAAGAATAATAATAAAATAATAAATAATAAATAATAATACATAATACAAAATATAATAATAAATAATAATAATCAATAATAAAGCAATACAGTAATAATGTTAATATTGAAGTTAATAATATCAATAATAATACATATAATAATAATAACTAATATAATCAAAGTAATAATATATTCAATAATAATATCAATTTAATAAAAGCTATAACAGCGTAATAAAATTTAGTGAACCACCCTAGTGGAAAAGTAAAGATAGAGAATATATGATATTGAAGGTTAATGATAAAGACTGAGTAATAAAGACATTAATACCATGTGTATCAGTGATACAAATAATCCTTTACAATAAGATCACATGATCCAGAAGATAATACCCACAAAAAATAACCAAAACGCTATAACGAACAATATAATAGAGGAATACGTTTCTTATCCTTAGATCAAAAATAGAAAATATCCAGCAAATTTATGTATAAGAAATATAGTGTAATCATAGAGAATAAATATTAACACAATCCAAACTCATAGATGATAAAATCAGGGTATGACATGAACCCATCAAAATAAACATAAATCAAGTAATAAATAATTTCATTATATAATATATAATGAGCTAATATAGTTAGTATTGGTAACAGCTCCTTATAAGTCTAATATAAGTATATAATATAAATAATATATTATTATAACTATATACAAACATAATAACACTACTAATAATAGTATAGATTATACCTAAATACTATTATATAGTTATAACTATATACTAACCCACATACCAAGATACGAACTATAAATATATAGTATATACATCAGAGTTTGGCGAGCACACCGCACATCTTTAAGAGGTAGCTCCAAGCTAGCCGCACCACTCCTCACAACTTCGCCGGAAAATAGTCCACCGCCAAAAGCGAAATAACCTGCGCACTTACTCAGAAACCATTTCATAAACCTCCGCAGCACACTCATCGCAGTCGCACTGTCCAAGCACATCCCCAACAACGCAAAGTCTGCCGCTAATAATTTCACTTCACGAAAAGATTTAATATTAGAATAAAACTACAATAGCTATCACTACCAATACCTTACAAAAAAATCTATTCAATCAATAATTATACGAAAATATGAAACCCATGAAAAATATTTACAAAACCTCGCAATTCAAAAGCAGCAAGAATCAGCACCCCAAACCCTATCCTACCTCTCCCAATAAAAACTGACCACTATACCAGCTGCATCAAAAACCCTTATTAAAATCCAGATTAAACCAGGCTAACCTCTACCTTACTCTCAAAATATCAACCCACCAATTACATAAACATATTCTTTCTTTTAAGCAGACTATAGGGATGAAGGTTATTATTATTTTATGACAAGATTCAAAACAAATTTGCACTATGCTGAAAGGAAAACTAAATCTATAAACTTTGGTGAGAGAAGTGCATAGAATTAATAAGTTAATCCTTTCCAGCATAAATCCATTATCGCAATTTAATCCTCACACTGAATACAAAATTCTGACCTCCCTTCTGAAACCTATATTTGACAACCCTGTCAACATAAGAAGTTTCATAACCGAATCGATCCAACAATAAAATCCTATGAAGCCTCGACTCCAGACAGAGTCGATGCATAATATACGTGATCAGCCGGGTATCAAATCATATTACAATAAATAATAAGATAAGTCAATACTAATACTACCGTAATATAAAAATACAAATTATAAAGATATAAATTAAACTATTAGTAAACTTAGTAATAGTATTAATAAATATATAATAAAAATAAATCAATATAGATAAAGATAGCTAAATAGTTATAATAATTAAATATTAATGTATATTAATAATATTATGATGGAAAAATAATGGACTACCAAAACAAGAAAAAGCAAACCACCCATAAGCACCCATTACACCAATCTGGATGTGACAACCAGGGCTATCGTGTATATTTCGAGATGTGTTAGATCTGACGATAACATTCATGCTGTATTTAAGATCAATTGCTGCCTAATAATTATAAAAACCGAAGATGAAAATAGTAATAACAAAAAATCCCCTATCAATATAAGTTAATACATGACTAGAAACAAATCTATAATATATATATATAATAAAACTACTCAAAAATGTGTCCAGTTTAGTATTATATAGCAAAATAGAACAATACCATAATAATGACATTCACACAAGACATTACCAGTATAAAAAATACTAAATATACCACAATAAGCACCTCTAATAATTTATAAATGACTCAATAAAATAACAGTATCAAATAGAAAAAGAATATACATATAAAACAACAAAAAACGCACTCCAAATAAAAGGTCAATAATCGAGTACAAAGGCATAAATGGAACATTACAAAATTAACTATGATCAGCTGCAAAACTAATAATCCAAAGAACGAAACAAAAATTACCACACCTAAAACCACATCGATTCTTAGACACAATAAGTTGTAAACAAATTAACAAAACCCGCGCAAAGTATAGATAAATATCCACATGAAAACCCATAATTCACACGTTAATATAAATGGACGAAACCAGCCAAAAATAAAGTTATAGACCGTAATCTACGCAATTAGAATTCTATGAAAATTCCAATATATCAAACGACAATGAATAGAAGTCCCATGTAATATTTTATTTTCTAAGTATATAATAACACAATAACAACAGCGAATGCTAGCCGAAAACCTCCTATAAGCAACCAGAAGACCACAATATCCCGAATAAAAATTAAAAATCATATGGTATGATAAAAGATAAAGAATTAAAAAAATCAAAAACTTAAAACATACTTAAGAAGGGAAACTAAATTGAATTATAAGGATGGACCAATCAAATAAGTAAAGATCTACTTGCTGCTAAATACCGATAGCGCAGAGAACCGAAATAAGTACATAAATTAGATACCCTATAAATAAACCTTATATATGAAAAAATAACAAAAAATCGTATTAAAACCCCAAACCCAGTGGAAAATTCATCTTAAGTCAGACTTAAACACCCAACAATAAGATGGATTAGTAAACTGGATAAAATAAATAAGTAATAACTAGTAAAAATGAAAATTATTAGATTTAGATTTAAAATAGTAATAATCCACGAAAAAAAGAAAAAAGTGCGCAACAATACGAAAACGCGAAACCCACCAGCAACACCCTACCTTAATCACCTTCTTCTGAACTCCCCCGCTCCCACCGTCCCACCAGCTCCCAACCCCGCCCTACACACCCGGCCCCATCCTCACACAGCTCAAGACGACACCAACCCACCTCCCGCCCCCACCCTCGCCTCAGCTCCCACCATATTCTGTAGTCCCCAGCTCGGAAGCCGGACTAGCGGCAATCAACGACTAAACAGCGGCCGACCACCCGTCTCCCGCCCACACCACTCTGACCGCTAGGCCCCCATACTCCACCTACCCCTATTGACCCCTCCTAACCCTCCACATCATACCATCACCTACACTCCATTCCTCAATATCATCAATAGCTATGTATCACTCCACCTATACCAACTATATATATAACTGACTCATAACCCTATAGGCCAAATAAGTCTCATCCTTACTCATGTGTTTGGTTTTTGTATATGTATGTATTATGTATGTAGTGTATGTATGTTATGATGTATGTTAAATAGTAGAGTTAATGTAAACGATATCTATGTATAAATGTATAGCATCAACATAGTATGATGCCTAATGTCAACTACGCACTACAATGCAATCACACATCATCAGCATCATCAGACCTAAACACTTATTGTATACACATCACGCTTACTTTTTATCACCAACCATATATACATACGATAACTTTAATAAAATAATGACGCGCTTCGAGGTTAAATACCCTACAAGGTTGCATAGGAGGCATCTAGCGCCAAACAAAAGCGATGAACGAAGAACGCATCGCCGTCTGCCATCACAATGGAAA
This sequence comes from Trachelipus rathkii, assembly GCA_015478945.1. Lineage (NCBI taxonomy): Eukaryota > Metazoa > Arthropoda > Malacostraca > Isopoda > Trachelipodidae > Trachelipus > Trachelipus rathkii. Next base: position 7,502 of record JABUQX010052557.1, on the reverse strand, counting down.
CACATTCAGACCTGCAAACACACACAAAAACATCCCACACGCCCTCACCACTGGCGTATGCACCACAACGCACAATGAACCTAACTATCGCTAGTCAAGGAGCGCTGGTTCTAACCTGGCTCAGTGAAAACGAAGTGGGAGTACGTGGATAAATTGAGACGTAAGCCAACGGTACAGGGCACCCTTATGTTCTAGATTTGATAACACACATCACCCTATCACACAAAAGCAACACACCACACACTCAGATCACATGACACACACACATATACACCACGGGTTTATCTATTAACATACCACTACACCCACTCATAGGGATCACCCTTCAACGGAAAGCCACCAGCTGGGAGACTCATACGTAGGAATATAGGCTCAATATTGTAATCCCACTTTTATCTCATCATCATTTATAGCCTCAACTTAAACTACTTCAGCTTGATACTATATACGCACTAGGAGTCACTACGCAAACGTAAATAATCATTAACGATATATCACTCACTTTTAAGTCTCATAGCGTGTAGAAGATCGATCTAGCGGTATGTACGCAGCGTAGTAATACTGCATCACGAAATTGAGTAGATCCAAGCTTATATATATTAATAACAAGACAACTACCAGATACACTATATACAACTATACACTTTATATAAAACACACAGACAACGAGAGCGCTATTTAAGCACTAAATCAGACACTTACATACACAGAACACGTACTGTTACACCCAGAACATACCTGAACCACTGACACACCCACCTAACACATAAAATATAATGTATAAAATAAAATGAAATAATATATAATTAAAGATATATTATAAAGAATAAAGAAAATTAATAGTGATGAAAATATATATATTATAGATTACAGAATCTATGGTAAATACTAATAGAATAATATAATAATAAGAATAGGATATATATTAATAATAAGATATATATATATATAATTTGTACATAATATATAGTAGATATATAATTAAGATAAATATATATAATAAAGTATAAGATAATATATTATTAAATATATAAGAATAAAGATATATATAATAATAATGATATATGATTATACCGTCATTTAAATAATAGAGCAGTACACGTAGATGATAAACTTTTATATTTTAGTTGTTACTTTTCATCAAGACTATTTTCTCATTATAAAAAGCAGAAGTTGATCACTTACATCAGTACATCTTCTTTATATTGGTTTTATATTTCTTTTAAAGAAGTATTTATATCGCAATATAATATTAAAATAGCTAAGCTAAATAGGAGATAGTTGATGCATATAAATTTCAAAAATTGAATACAAAGGTATCTGAAACTCTTCTGAAAACATACATATGAGTGGTGACTATTTTCTTAAAACTTTTTGCTCACTTAATTATTATTGTATTCAAAGAAATATTAATTAAATTTGGTGTTATTCGAAATTTATTAATATTAGGCATATAAAATTTAAAAAGCATATATTGTTTGATATTACTTTACTTCGATTCTCTTTCAATATGAAAAAATATCCACACTACTGACTCACTGCTGACTTGAAAGAAGGAGTAAAATTTTCAAAGACTTTAAAACATTATATATTTACATTATATGTATATGATATATGCATTACCGTCCTGAATATATCGTTTATTTTTTCTAAAATATAATTATTTCCAACTAACTGTCTCTCTACAGTCACAACACATTTTGCAAATAACCCCATTCTTAATGTACTTTGAATAAACCCATCGCAGCATTGTTATCAAGGAAATAAATATGCTGCTTTTGGAATAGGAAGAACTGACCGTCATATCACGTTTTTTTGGCTTCAATCTAGTCCGCTCATGGACCTAAAAAAACTAATATAAATATCAGATCTAAGCGAAAAAGAAAGGCTTTTAGTCCTATGACAATTTCTAAATAATAAATTCACCACCATATTTAATTAATTATGTACTATATAGATATGCAAGACCGACTAGAGTCTAGAAAATAAAAATCTCGCTATTAATACAGCAAGCACTCTCACATCTTTCTGCCTACCGTCGAAATTCTCACAATCTACTGCTCACTTCTATCTTCATATATCTCTCATTTTCTCTCTCCAACATCTATTCATATCTATCATCACATCACCATCTCATCCTCTGCTCTCACTCTCAATACACATCTGTACAACTAACTCAAATCTCTTAATCGCACACTAGAACCAAAAAATCACACACATCGACCAACAAACAGAAAGGCAACAAAAACATCATTCATTAAATTCACATTCATAAAACTACACTTTGTGCACTTAACACACACATCCAAAATATTAAAAAAGATTGAAAAACATTCGGTTTTAAGACTGACTTAATATATCTGTATAATAATTTAAATTTCAATTTAAAGATCTAGGAATTTACAGTATTATTATAATTAAATATATATCATTATTTAATAATATATGAAACTAACTAAAATGAATCCATTGCTCCTTGAATTCTAACTGAGCCCACAACTTCACTCTTTTATACCTTATATTAGATTATAAATACCCTACTACATAATAAATACAATTAAATACTAAGATTTATCCTAAATTTATTAGTACATAACTATTAAATGCACACTAATAATTACATAAAAATGTATATCAGTTTTAAATATTACCTTAATATAGTACTTAAAATCGCCCGGTAATACACAAAAAATAGATTATCCTACAAACACTATATTATACAAAAATCACATCCTTCTACTTAAAATATTATAAATATTATATAGTAATAGATTAGATAATAGAAACCAATATATTATTTCTATTATATCACTATCACTAATGTAATATTTACATATATTAATCATATAGATAATTAATATATTAATAATTATAATGGAAAAAACCTGAAATTAATTTAACATAAAATTGATGAAATTATATTTTAATTATATATGGATGTATTTAAAAATATGTAATTAATTTGTATACATATAATTATATAAATTTTATATAAAATATTAAAATATGTAATAAAATACCTAAATATTAATAGGCAAAAATATAAACTTGAATATTATTCTTATTATATATATGTAATACTAAATATGATATTCTAGTTTTATAAAAGTCATTCTATAACATACCCACTATAAATTCTCCAATATATATACACACAACTTTCGACAACATTATTCCACATAATCACATAATGATATTTCTAGTTCCCTATAGAACCTTAAAATCCAAAGATTTATTATGTCTCATAAAAGATACCGGCGTTGACCACATCTTTACTGTAAGTCTGAGGTCCAAAGTATATATTTATATACAGAAAAATTTATGATAATATATTAAAACTATTAATATTATATAATAAAATTATAAACAAAAAATTATATACACATTTAAATAAATAATTCTTTATGTATTTATCATAAATAATATATTGAATTTATATATAATGAAGGTTAAAATAACGTTAATAATAATTGTTAATTTATATTAATGGATAATATAAAGTACTGTTAATTAAAAACATAAAGTTAATAAATAGATGAGTTAAATAATGAGATTAAATCGTAATTAGGTATTATCATATATATATGGTAATATATATTATATATAGTTAACATCCTAGGTTTCTTACCTAACTGGGTTTCAAAACCACCCTTGCTGTTTGTATATAGCAGCCGTTACACCTGACAAAAAAGAAATGGTCTTATGTCTGCCACCTATTTATTCTTGAAATATTACAATATGATTCTTGCCACAAGTATATAAGAATATACTAAGTGATGTTCGGGAAAAATGTATTTAGATACAGGAACATCGAACTTTGAATACAAAATCGAGCCGTTTTAGGCAAACCTAAGCAAGCTCACTAATACGCCTGGTTAAGGGTCACACATGTTTGATTAACTGACACTCTCCCTAGAAAGCTTACAGCCAGTGTTCGAGACTGAGTTAAGCACGATGAGAATTGAGCTATTCTCTATTAACTTTAACTCGTCCCACTCAGACGATATTGATACATGGTAGCATGTACTTTTGCTACTAATGGAAAAAAACTTTCCGGCATTCCGCTATAGACTGCCAATCGTTGTTCGTTAGGGCCCGTGTTCCCAAGCGTATCTTTCTTACGTATGCGGTCTCTTGATTTTCTCGTTATATTGACTTGTACGCTCAAAAAGTCCTTCCACATATAGCAGATACCATAAGTAAATAACCAAGGAAATAATAAAATAAAGAAAAAAAAGGAGATAAAATAATATAAAAGAATACTTAAATAAAAAATAAAATAAAAATAATAAAAAATAATCTAAAAATTAATAAAAAAAATAAAATATTAAAAAAAAAAAATAAAAAATACATTAAATTTATTAATATAAATTATAATATTAAAAATCAATTATAACCAAAATTAATTTGATAAAAACATTGTTTTAAGAAAAAAGCCACAAGGTTCTATAAATCAGTAAAATATGAATTAAACAGTAAAGCAATAAAACAAAATCAACAATTCACCCTAGATAACACCTCATTGAATTTACTATTTACTCTAAATATTTATTATATAAATCACTACATAAATAGCAAGAAAACATTAAACAGAAAAGTTTTAAAAAATAGCTTAAAACGCATTATTAAACAGATTTGAACCCTAACTCCTACATAAAATTTTAGTAAACACCTTCTATTATTGACTAATACCTTTAATAATTATTTATATTGGCCATAATATAAGAAGCAAACCAGAGTTGAGATAAATATTATACCACAGTAAACTAATTTAGTCTAAACCCAGTAAAAATGCATTTATAGAACCACCCTACAACACCATATATAACACTACGTAAAACGGGTAATACACCCAACATTAAGTGCCAATACCCTTATACTCGCTCTATTTTAATAATAAGCCATCCCTGCATGCATTTCTCTTACTAGTTACCCTCTTTATCAAAGGATTAAATAATGTATAAAATCCCGAGCGAATGGAATGCTTAAAAATCCAATATCCCATCACCGGAGGAGCAGTCATTATTACAATTAACTGTAGCATGAACGTATACTTCAAAATATATAGAAGTTTACTTAAAAAAAAGTTTTACCCTGAATTCATATTGACTGATGAAGACTTGCTAAACAATTTTGAAAATTATTAGGATGGAGAAAAGTTTCAACTTGTTCCCAGGACTCTGATAACCCAATTATATCGACAAATCCTATCGAAGCTATCGACTCATAATTAAGATTCATAAAATATTAGTATATATATGGTTAGCGACGCAGATGAGTACTCGCACCATCTACCATAACCAAATCTCCTATCCCTCTCCCTTAAAAAAATAACATGCCAAAAAAACTTACTAAATATAAAAAAAACAGGTTTTACTAAAAAATCTATTCAAGTCACACTCTTAATCCCTTTCTAGCTCAAGCAGAACTAACTTTAATATACAAACACTTCACTCAGTTGCCACATTGCCTAATTCATATTGACTGAGAATTGGCTTCAAACGCCAATCATTTAATTATTAATTTTGCATACAGAACTTGCATCACTAGCGACGCATCCTCACTCACCACACTCATCTGAATTCATAGAAATAACATAGAACACGTAAAGAGACACATCACTATATCGTTTGCTTACCCCTAGGAGCCATCCCAAAGCCATCCAAATATACACCGTATGGCTTGCGAAAATGAGCACTACTACGTATCTCCCAATCAACCCAAAAGATCATTTTCTTAGGAGGTCGTAATAGGACAGAAGTATTAAACCTATTTTTTGCGTTAAAATATTGTTCTTAGATCGAGTTTCCTATTTTATCTAAAAGAAAATCTTACAATCTCTTTTGAAATGTGATAATTTATGATATTTTGTGAATTACGATTCTTTGAATAAAAAGCCTGATCGGCCTTACAATAAAGTTAACACAAACTTCCGGAGAATAAATCTTGAAAAAAATTCAATGTATGTATTAACGAGAGCAGCATTTGTAAATTTTAGAAAAAGATGTAGCTGAAGAAAAAATACTACTTCAAGAGGAACTAGAGAGGCGAAAAGAAAATTAGAAAAAGAAAAAACTTTCACCTCCCATATATCTAGTTATAATTGGATGTAAAAAGAATATAAATAATATTAATATAAAATATATATAGAAAATAACAATATATATGTTTTTATACATTAAAATATAAAATATATATACCAATATAGATAGTTATACCGGCCGAATTGATATAACAACACACTTTATCCCCTTGAGCTTTTTGAAGCTGAAGTTTGCCGATGGAGTTTCTCCTTGCCTCCCTGCTCTTCCTCTCTCTTGACAATTCATACTATAATAATAAAATATACCCAACCTGACGAGCTAAATACTGCTTCTTTTGAAATAAAGCAAATATACACAGCAAGAAAATAAAGATTATAGCAGATTCCAGTAACACCTCTCTACGATTTATAAAAGGTATCCCTACCCAAGATGAAACAGTATAGAATAGGCTAGAATATTACTAATATAAAATCGAATATATATTATAGTTTATATTATTATACTTATTAGACCTGATAAAATCAAATTATTCATACTATGATTGAGAAATTTATTATATAATCCTTATCTTTATATTGGAACCCCGGACTTCTTTATAAAAACTTGAAAAGTAATTAATTCTCTCAATTCTACTCACCAGTGTAGATAACTCATAAAATATATGTGTCAGAAGTCTCTACACACACCTGGTTAGAATGTCTAAGCTGCTAATTTTATTAACTCAGGATCAACCTCAAGCAGATAAAACTAATCTAAGGTTTATTAATAACTAATGCGACAGATGAAGAATGACTGTACCCACCACACCAAAAATTTTTCCATCACCACTATGAAATTCTTTTATTATGTATTACTGGTATATTATTCACTTGTATAATATAATTCGGATCATATAACATATACCATTTAAAATCCACCAATGAATAAGCGCCCACCTAGCATTCCCCCACTGGCTATAGCTAGGCATGCTCCACTACTTCGTATATAACCATAATCAAATTAAACATCAAAATAACACTATAACCCTAAAACCATATCAAAAATAACCTAACGTATCCTAACGCACCATAGCGTACACCATATTAAAAAATTATATAAATAAATATAACAATACTTACACGTTCTTAAACCAAACCACCAATTGCGAAAGACCCTAATAATCAAAAAAAATCAAGTTAAAAAAAAAAATATAAAAAAAAAAAAGTAAAACACAAAAAAATATAATATTAGCTACACCGAAAACCATCCAAAAAACCCATGAACATCTGTAAGGGTTAGAATAATAAGGTCAAATATCATAAGCCAAAAAAATTCATATAAATCAGTATCAAATTACAATTCCACTCAAGCTGATACAAAATAAATACAACTAAAACAAGTCTATACGTACACTAATCCCGATCCTTACTCTAACCTACCTCTTCCGATATAAGCATCATATACTCTCTAATTCTATCC
>JABUQX010052555.1:12500-25000 GCA_015478945.1 Trachelipus rathkii | reverse complement strand
ATGAAGAGAATAAATAAAAGTTTGGAAATGAAAAGGATGTAGAAAGTATCGAAATTTATTTGGAATTCAGCCAAAAAAATAGTCATGTATTCCTATATAGCTCTATTTACCAATATATATATAGTCTTTTCTCACCTCTCTCTCTCATATATATTTGCATTCTCTCTCCTTATATATGTAATGAGAATAGAAACAGGATAATCGGAGGGACTGAAGTAACGCTCTCGAAGCTGTGAGATCACCCCCAGTGGGAATATGGAATGGTGCGGTATTTCTGTTCAATGGTTCGTCTCTCTTGCGCTCATATGCACTTTCTTCTTACACTGAAGCAGACTTTCCGCTATCACACATATAGACCATATAACACTTACAGACAATAGGACAGTGGCAGCTGGGTTGGGATCCCGCTTCCACTTATTTCTACCTTGAGAATGGTAATGCATGCATTGGTTTCCAGTACATGTATGAGCACCGCACCTCCTGTCATGGGGAAACTGCATTAGTTGATGGATGAATGAAAGAAATATAACAAAGATTGTGAGGAGGAAAGGTTTATATATGAAAAAGAAAATCACCAATTAGATTGGAATGAAACTCGGTTATAAGGAGAGGCTGAAGGAGTTAGGAATGTTTTCTGTAGAAAGGCGATTTCTCAGAGGAAATTCTCTTTATCATGTGGCTATAGAGTATATTTCATAACTATATATCTATCTAAATTACCCTATTCTGTTCCTGCTTGCCCATCTTTCCAAACAATATTTAATTTACCCTGGGCTTGAGTTGGCCTAAATTTCTTACTACAAATGTTGAAAAAAATATATTGCAATAGTTCGAAAGTTCTCCTAATACATTTTGGAACTTCTATATTAAATATATAAAAGCATGCAACCCAAATAAATGTAGATATTTCAGCAGAAATCTCTGATATGTACACCTCTCCATCCACGCAGATTGAAAATGAATCTCCTGAATTCAGAAGGAACGGCGTTTTCATTTCATCCTGTAAAGGAAAACATTAATTTATGAAAAGGGAACGGATGATGCTGGGTGTAGTAGGAAAGTCGCGGGTGGGAGAAAAGTGGCTGGCTGAAGCAATTAAGTCTTTGGTGAATGAAAAGTGACTAAGACTTGGTGGCACCAATGAGGCTATGATTTTACGGGTGTTGTTAATTGTATAGTAATGAAACTATTGTGTGGAATGGGAAGTATAGTTCTGAGTTGTAGATTGTTCAGATGAATAATCTTAAGAGTGTGTTAGGTGTGATGAGAATCAATAAAATTAGGAATGAATATATCATGATGACATGTGGTGTGATGAAGGTATGAAATGATGGAATAAATGAGTATACCAAAATGGTTTTGTCATGACGGAAGGATGGATGATAGTCGATTGGTTAAGTAGATGTATAAAGATCAGCGTGTTGGGAATCGACCGGCTGGAAGACTGAAGAGAAGGTGTACTGACTAAGGAAAGAGTGTCTGGTGCAAAAAAGATGAATTAGGTCCAAGCAAAAAGATTGGTGCATGATAGGTGTGCAAGGAGGGATTTTGCGAGAGGTCGTGATTAAGGGCCTAGCCCAAGGAATGCACCCCACACATGACTATTTACCAGAGTGTGAGTCCGTTGCGCTGTTACGAAGCTCTAGGGTGGATATTTTTGGTTGCGACTGGCTTGCAGCTTTAGGATAATGAATGGGTGGTTTGTGGTGATGCTTTTTCTTTCACGTAACGTCATGTTCCTCTACTAATATTTTTTCCGGTTTCTGTACGCACCTCAACCCCGAAAGGGACAGAAGGAAGGTGAAAGAAAGAATTAAGATTGAGAGGTTAGTTAAGGTTTACTTTAATAAAGAGGCTTTAAACTTAATGGTAGACAAATAAAAAAAGCTGGATACATGTGGTCAAATGTGGTTTTAATGCAGTTAAAGGGTAGAGTTGTAAGACTATGATATATTATTATGTTTATTGTTGCCGACGTTGATATTCGGAAGCTAGAAAACGACTTGGAAGGCCAATAAATATTGAGTAAGCGCTGTGCAGATGGATAAACTTTATGGTTATTCAGGAGTAAAGAGGAAAGATAGGAAAAAATGTGTGAGGACTGAAGACGCAATCGACAGAATCGATAACAGTATTATAAGGTGACACGAACACGTGTAAGAGATTAATTCAGAGATGTATGTTAAAAAGGTTACCTTGAACATGGCATGACAAATATTGCTTGTGCTTTTGCAGTACCATAATACTTAACTGTGATTTGAATTTTAACTTCACTTCACATAGTAAATACATAATCATATTATGCTATATTAGAACAGGTATGAAATATTACTGAACACATGGAAAATATAATAGATCAACTCCCATTGTTGAACAGAATAAGTGGATACTTACAACAGAATTCCGTAACACCATGCGAGGATCATCGGAAAGAAAGAGTGCAACGTTTCCTGTGAGCCTGTATAAAATCACCTCTTCAAGCTTATGAGCATTTGTCATACCTGGAAAATTTATTATTACTATACTAAAACCAGTGATCCAAATCCATCTCGCTACACCCGCCCCCCAAACAGAAAATTGTCTTATTTTTTAAAAAGAATCTATACATTCGAAACCGATATCTTGTTACCTAACTCATTTGTCCCAATAAATTTACAGAAATTATATATTGCTTAAGCAATTTATTCATTTTAATATTTTCTTTTTTATTAACCACAATTATTTATAATTTAAGTAATATTTACGAACATTTTTGAATAGGAGTTTTTATTTTATTAAAATTTTAACTTATGTTTTAAGATTAAGAAACCCCTTTAAAAATGGTAAAATGTTTAATTATTTTTCTATTAGTATTAAAAACTGACATTTCCGTATATGGTATATAGCTATTATCAGTGAAGTGGCTTCGAAGCTTACTTGACATGTTTCAGAACATATTTTTATCTATGGCTCTCTGATCGTAGCAACTAAATCAATTAACTTATCCGAAACGCACAAAAATTGGTGATCTTTGGTTGCTTTTCAACAGGAAGTACTAGCATAAATTCTGTCACTCCAACAATCTTTTGGACTTGAGCGTCAAGCACTATTAAAACTAAAGATAGATTTATCTAAGATTTAAACTAAATTATCAATTTTAAATGACGATAAACATCGTTTAAAATATAATATATATTTATATTATATATTAATATATTAATTATATATAGATATATATATATATATTATATATATATATATATATATATATATTACTATAATATTATATACTATTAATATATACTTAGTATATATTATATATATATAGTATATAATTATATAATATATAATATATATATACTATATATAATATATATATATACATATATAACCCCGTATATATATATGACACAACGTGATATAAAGAAAGGAATATTTTTTCAATTTCATAGTCTAGAGGGAATTCATTTATAAACTAGTTTTTTTAAACTTTCTTATTGGCATTATGGCATGCTTTGTAATCAATCTACTACCATAAATAAAAAAGGCTATACGTTAACAAACATTTATCCAACTCCTAACTTTGCAGTATTAAATGAGAAAATTTAGGCCTAGCATTCAATTTTACGATAAATTTCAGAATGCAAAAGATTAGTTAAGAGAAAAACAAAAAAAATACTATTTACCTGGTTCTCAAACCGAAGGCAAGGATATTCCTTCAATAAAGAAATAGACGATAAAGAAGAATGGTTGTCTTGAGCAAAAAGTAGTCTTCTTCTGTCTTCAAAAGTTAAATCCATTTTCAAGCTCATAGCTGCTTCATTTTTAGCAGACTTTTGATATTCTTTTTGGAGCCAAAATTTGTAGCTATCTAACAAAGTGGGGTCTTCATCGTCTTCTGTCTTATCTTTCAATTTGTAATTAGGGATACTCCACCATGAGTCAAAGGAAGTATTAAGGGCTTTCCAGTCAACTTTTCTCTGCTTTCTCTTCACCACTTCTTCTTCATCTTTGTCGTCTCTTCGCTTTGAATTTCCAAATTTTGCATACTAAACATAGAAAACAAGACAGGTTACAAAATTAAACTTATGGAAAATATTTTTGTGATATATATAATATAATATTATTATTATATATTATATATTATATATATATATATATATACTATATATACTGCTCTATGTTTACTATATATATATATATATACTTCTTAAAAAGAAATCTGTATTTGTTTTATGGATTTGCCACAGGTGTATGATAGGATTAAATAGGGAAGCTCTATGGCAGGTTTTAGTAATATTAGTGTTGGTGGTAGGATTCTGAACTGGAATCAAAAGTATGTATGACAATAGTGATGCGTGTGTAAGAAAAATGGTGTCAAAAGTGATGGTTTAATATTAATAGCGGAGTGAGGCAGAGATGTGGTATGTCTCCTTTGTCATTATTATGGATGGGGTTATGAAGAATTAGAGATGGGGAGGGTGTTAGACTGTGTTAGAATGATGGAAAATGGAGGTGAGTGAAAGGGCGCCCTACCTATTATCTGCAGGGATGATTTGGTTTGATGTGGTGGGTGAAGGATGCGCGATGGTTGGCAAATTGGAAAGATTTGGAGGGTAAGGCGGTGTTTTATCATTGCATCGGGCGGGTGGTGGATGGTTGTTGTTGTGTGTGGCGATGACAGAGAACGGTCTTTGAAGCCTATGTTAGATGGTGGCAGCTGGAACAAGTGTCTGAGTTTTTAAATATTTGGACTATATGTTGGATGAAAAGGGAACGGATGATGCAGGTGTAGTAGGAAAGTTGTTAGAAGGCAGGAAGGTGGCTTTCTTGCATGGAAATCGTTGGTGGAGTAGGGACTAATGTCTTGCGTGCTTGCTAGGGTCTTACATGAGGGTAATGTTGTGCTACCTGTGTTAGTGTATAGTAGTGAGACGTATGGTCTGAATAAGAGGTATAGATCTAAAGTTCATGTGTTCAGATGGACAATAATCTTAAGGGGCGTGTTTGGCGTGAAAGAAGGAAAAATAAAGGGAATGGAACGTATTAGAGGTTATGTGGTGTAAGAAAGGGTAATAGAGAACAAGAAGTACGTGAGATGGTTTGGTCATTGGTGGAAGTGAATGAATGACAGTGGGTGGCTAAGCGCATGAATTGTTTGGCGGAGTTTATGAAAATCGACTGCTGGTTGACCGAAGGAAAAAGTTGGATTGAGTCAGTAAACGACTGTCTGAAGGAGAGAAATGTGTTTGCAGAGTGAGCAGGATGTGTTAATGTCCCTTTGGTTATTCAATTTGTATATGGATGGGGTTATGAAAAAATTAGTGGTGGAATTGGCAGGAAATCATTGCTGCACGGGCGATTGGAGCCGAGTGAAGGGCGCCCTACCTATTATATGCGGGATGATTTGGTTGTTGGTGAATCTGAAGAGTTGAGAGAATTGGCTAGGGGGTGTAAAGGAGGGGTTGAAAGTAAAACGTAGATAAGCAGTAGTATGGTTCTTGAGTGAGGACAGGCCTAGGCTGTGAAGTTAATGTTAGATTGTGAGCAGGCTGGAACAAGTGTCTGACGTTTTAAATATTTAGGCATATAATGTTGGGATTGAAAAATTTGACGGATGAGAGAGTGTAGTTAGGAAAGTTGTGAATGAGCAGGACAGGGTGGTTGAGTGAAATTAAATCTGTATGGTGGCATGTAAAAGGCGACAGCTTGAGTGCATAGGGTCTTACTGAGGGTAGTGTTACCTGTCGTTAATGTATAGTAGTGTGACTATGTCTGGAATAAGAGGTTAGACTAAAAGTTCAGTGTGTTCAGTGGATCAATATTAGTGGGAGTGTTAGGTGTGATAGAGAATTGATAAATGAGAAATGAACGTATTAGAGAGTTGTCTGGTGTAAAGAAAGGGGTAAAATGAGAGATAAATGAAAGTACATTGAGATGCTTTGGTTGGACAATGCTTAGGGGCGTGTTAGGTGTGAAAAGAATTGATCAAAATTAGTTTATGACGTATTAGAGAGTTATTGTGGTGCTTCGCGCGGGGTAATGCGACACGAATAAATTGAGTATTTTGAAGATTGGTTTGGTATAGGGAACAAGAATTGAATGACAGTCGGTTAGGTTAAGCTGATGCTATATTGCGAGTGTAGTTGGAATTGCACAGCGCTGGGAGCACGAACTAAATAAGTTGGATTCAGTCAGTAAACGAATGTTAAGGAGAGAAATTGTGTGAGACTTCTTGGCAGACGGCCAAGATAAAGGTGATAATATGAGTTGAATAGCGGGGTTTCTGTGAGGGATCGGGTGTGGCCACCTGGCACAGAAGAATGAACCCGACATTGACCGAAGATGCATGGTTGAAGGTCCAATCGCGGCCCCGTGCAAGCATCTAGGTGGATTTTGACCTGCGACGATTCTCCTCAATAGCGTAGTTAGAGCGGGCGGCCAAGGATGGGCTTTCTTTTCGACTATGTGTCATGTTACTAAACTACCTTCTCCTTTTCCGATGTATTCATCCACAACCTTACCCAGTCTTCTGGGGGCGAACAAAAAAGATTATATATATACTATATATTATATTATTATATTATATATACTATATTATATATATTATTATAACTATATATATATATATATAATATATATAAATATAATCTATATATATATATATATATATATAGCGCTACTTACTAAATTCCTTGAGAAGAAAAACTTTCATAGATTAAATTTAGGAAAATACTTAAGTTCATATGATCAGTTTCTCCTAAATTTTTTGATGTTCCATGATGTAAAGTATTTTCGGAGTTTAATTTTTGGGAATCCTTAAATTTTTGTTTGTCATCATCTGCGTTGTGCAATTCTTGGTTATATTCATTATTATCAAGATTTAAAATTTGGGCAGCAGAAAAGTCAGAGTTGTCAATTTCTGTATTTTCCAATTCTATAGTTGGAATAATTATTGTTGATGCTGAGGATATGTCACTCTCAGCTGAAGAAATATCAGCAGAAATTTCAGAAATTGAATATCTATATTCATTTCTTTTTACTTCACAGATTTTAAGTTTATTAGATGACAAATGATCCAACTCCATCCAATCACAATCAACAAAGGAATCAAAATCCTTGTCAAAATATTGTAAAAATATTTGCACATTGTTAGCAATTGAAAATTTTTCTCTTACCATTGCTTCACAAGGATTTTCACATATTTTTGCATGATCTACATATGTGACCAGAAATCTCTTTGACATTTTAATTATTTAATAAAACCTAATTAAAAACATTTAATTTTATGGACAGGCATATATATATATATATATATATATATATATATATATTATATATTATATAATATATTTTATATATATATATATATATTATATATATATTATATATATATATTATATATTTATATATATATATATATATATATATTATATATATATATATATATATATATATAAATATATATATATATATAGTATATTATAGTATATATATATCGATATTCCAAACTCTACCAGATCCGAATTTTGTTATACAGCTGGATGAAACAGTGATGGATAGGCTAAGCTGGATAGGAACAAATAATTTAATAGATAAATTTTTTATTTTTATATAGAAATTTTGATAACTTCCCATTTTTTTATGCATGTGGTGGGCTTAGAAAGTGGTGTGTGATGTCTCAATAACTGTATAATGTTTTAATTAATAGTTGAAATGAAAATTTAGTAGATTTGCCATTACCCTAGTGCATGCAGTTTTTGCAGATGATGATGTTTTGAAGGCTGATTCAAAAATTGGAAGAGTTGAAAAAGCTGTAGTTTTTTTTTAATTTAATAAAGGTTTGTTTTATTTATTATTAATTTATTGAAACACTTTAACACAAATTAAAAACATATTAAAAATTAACATAAAAAAAAAAAGAATATTTTAAAAATATATTAACATTATTTTCAAAAATAATCATGCTAAAAAAGAATGGATGTATCAGAGAGGGGGGACTTAAACATAAAAATATACACTATATATATATTATATATATATTATATATATATATATATTATATTTTATATTATATATATATAATATATACGTCATATATATAATATATATATATATATAGTACTTATTATTAATATATATATTATACATATATATATTAGTTATACAATTTTATTATAGGTATATTGTATTAACTAATATATAATATCTGTGGTCTAATTGAGAGTTTTGCTAGTTGTTTTTTTTATGTACCCGACATAGGAAAATAAAAAGACAAACTTAGAAAACTCCAATTGACACACCTCCCCCCCATTTACACCAACATGATATTCAGAAGCATTAAAACCTCAAATTCAAAGCAACAGGTCCAGACTCAATATCCAACGCCTAACTAACACCTTGGAGAAAAAAAGCATCTCCTATTCACTGAATCTTCAACAAATCTTTGGCCAATTAACTCTACATACCCAATCTGGAAACAGCATTTATAATCCAAAAGCTCAAACAAAAAAGGACCTAACTCCCTCCTTCCTTACGCCCAATTTATCTGCTTGCTCCATTTAGTAAACTACTTGAGAAAATTAATTACTAACAAATTTCCCACCCATTACTCTCCAGTTTCCAACAGGATTCAAAGCAACACTTACAAACCACAGCCTCACCTTCTTTACACAACACATCATTAATGGCTTCAAACCAATCCCTATCCCACAGATCAATACTCACTGCAAGACATAAACAAGGATTCGGGACATCGTTCCCACCACACATCCTTATTTCAAAAAATCCTTCCACTCCCCTGGGTAAATTAATGACAAAAAATGGCTCTCCAATTTCTCACCAATCGTTTCGCAAAGGTTTCATACAAAAACAATCTCTCATTTTATCAAATTACAAAATGGCGTCCCACAGGGCGCCATTCTCTCTTCATTCTTGTTCAACTTTTTTCACAGCAGATTCTACACCAACCAACAATCTACAAACTTTTACTTTACGCAGGACGAATCAGTCATTTCCACACCCCAGACGTAAAAAGTAGCCACAACATACCCAGGAATATTTACATTTATTAGAAAATTGATTAACCTCCAACAGAATGGACAGCATCCCCTTAAATCCTCCAATTACTCTTTTAACTACTGACCGTCACCAATCCTCCCTCCTCTATAATCACCTGAACAATAACTCCTTTCCACTAAAACCAAAATTTTGGAAATTACCACGACACTTCAACATGACGTTCTCCCGGACATCGACAAAACACTTCCTCAACCGACGTACTAAACCTTCGAATCCTTTCTATCATAACTTTCAGCGACAGAAAACACTCATTCATTACTTTATAAAACACTCTTTAGAACAAATCTAACTATGCCTCCCAGCATGGTCAGCACTTCAAATCAAACACAAATAAATTACAAATCTCAAAACCAGCTTAGAATTACCACAGGTTGCCACAAAACACCCCAATCAACATTACAGGGACGAAACTTCCATTTCCTCCCATTCTCCACACACCTTGGAGATGGCTAGGGAAACTCAATTTTATCAAAACCGTAATCCATCCCACCCTTGTCACCAAATTTCTCTCCAACCCCCGCAAGACTAAAACCCCTTCTTCACAGCTTCATTCTATTTACAAACTTACACATAATTCCCTCCCCTCTCAATAGGTCATGATTACGCATATCCAATATTATATACATCTAACCAACACAATACTTCAAAATTGCCCAATTAACAATTGCATTAAACCTCCAAACCTTCATAGAAGAAGAACCTGTCAGGAAGAGGCCAAATTGACCTTGCCCGGAGCAGATCAGGTCACCACCCTAAACTCATGCAATATAAATATAGATTCAAACTAGATAATGTCACCTCCCCCACTTGCACCAGATGTTATAATTCCCATGACACAATAGAGCACCTCCTTCTGGGGTGCTCTGCTCTCGACGCCCCCCGCGCCGATTTCTCTATATCCTCACTTCTCGACCTGTGGAACCGCCCAGTGGCGGCAGCCGGCTTCCTGGAGGCAGTGTGGCCCTCCAATTAAGGTGGGCCAGGGGCAGAAGTAAGTAAGTAGATATATATATATATATATATATATATATATATATATATATTATTTTATATAATATATATATATTATATATATATATATATTATATATAATATATATATTATATATATATATATATATATATATATTAAATAATTAATTTGTTATATATTTTTATTATATGCAGAAAAAATTATTAATATAAGTTATAATATAATATATATATATATATATATATATAATATTTTTGAAACTTTTTATAGCGTTTTACTAAGTAATGGTTTTACATAAAGATTACATTTGGTTTTTCTTTTTAATGATGCATACCATTTGTTCCCTATGTTGTAACATCCAAGTAACTGCCAGGAAATGGTATTCTCCAAAATAAATGCGGCATATTCATACTTATAACCAGTCATCAATGGAGCTTCTATTTCATAACAATGCAAGTGTTGAGAAAAGTTTATCGTTTTTAGTATTTTACAAAGAGCAATTAAAGATTCATGATTATTTATTTTCATTTTACATAACTGGTATATATAAGCAAACTTCTCCACTCTTTGTGTGGCAAACATAGGAAAAATATATCCACATTCAATATTTTCATTATTGGGTATTTTTTTGGTGATTTTGTAACAAAAGGTAACCAAATTATTCCATGATTCCTCAAAAATATTTCCCAAAATGTCAAGAACTTTCAAATCTTCTAAATTTCTTTTTTCTAATGGATTAAATGGATTGTGCATCTGATAATTATCAAAAATTTTATCTAAGTTGTTTAACATTAATGACATATACTCTTGATGCTTTTCTGCTAATGTTCTTGATAAATTTTTTCTATTTTTTAATTTATTATAAACTTCTTTAAAATACTGATGCTTTGCTTCATACCTTATTGTACTACAATGAACTAGTGGTCCAAATTTATATATTTGGTCAGGATAATGCAATAAATAATGGCCTTTAGGCTTTAAAGTGTTACGGATTCTTATCAAATACTAACTCAAATGCAAACAATATATCCATTAACTCCCTTAAAAGTAAAAATACATGCCAGTCATTATTGTCAGATGAAATTAAATTCCCAATCATAAATGGAAGCAATCTACAGAAGCATAACATTTGAATAGCAGTCATTTTTATTTTTAAATTGTCACTGATACAAAATACTGAAGGTTTATCTGTTTTATCAGTACCCATATATTGAAAATCAGCAATTTTGCTTAACAAATACTCTTTTGTTAAATATCCACCATCAATAAATTTATGCAAAATATTTTCAAGAACATCAATGCATACACCCTCTAATAAATCATGATATATGTCAGAAGGGAGGCCATTAATACAATGAAAATATTTTAACTTATTTAATGGACATTCTCTCTTAATACCATATAAAGAACAGATCCCTGGATCAACTTTAAGTAAGTCAATATGTTTATCATAATTAGTTGGATTTCTTAGTGTTACGGTGGAGATCATATTTTTTCCTATCTTCTTTAGTAGCTAAACAGAATCTACAATTTGTCTTACAATTTAATTTGGGTTTTAACTTTTAATTAAAAGTTTTACTGGCTGAAAACTAACCAGAATTGACTTACAGGCTGCCTGACCAGCTATGTATGTACTGTTACTGCAATACTTCCTTTAAGGAGCTCATCCTCAAAGTGTGTTGTTAAAATTTGTTATCTACAGTAAATCTAATATACGTAGCCTAACCTAATACCTAAATAATTTAGTTTATTTTTTTTAACATGAAGCCAAATTATTGGGCTTTGTGTTAAAAAAAATCAAGGGAAAGGCACAAAAAATTGGATTTTTGTTTATAATAGGGAAGTGGTAACATTGGCATATTTGTAGATAATGTACTGTTGACTTTTCTGAAAAAAATCACATAAGTTCTACAAATATCCTAAGTTCAGAAAGTTAGGTAAGTTATTTTTTACAGTAAATTATTAGTGGCAAGCTTTGGCATAATTCAGGAGCTTGCACTAAGATTTCTTAAAACTTTACTTTTCTGAACTTAGAAATTATTTTGAACTTAGAAAATTATTTCAGAAAATATGAACTGATTCAATATGCCGGTAACATTCTATTCCTAAAAAATTCCAAAACAAGCTTATTTTTTAAAAAATATGGAAGTGGATTAGATGGTTTTGTCTAAAAACTAGGCAATAGTACCACTTAAATTTTTTGCTCTCACACAATCTGCAAAGCCTCAGGACTTGTAATGTGATAAAGCAAAGTTCTAGTCAGTTGAAATTTAATATTAAAACCCAATAAGTTTACTTAAAATTTGCAACTTAACTTTTTTTTCTATAGAAAACATGTTTTTATTTAGTTATGCCTCATTACAAGGAATTTAGAGTCTATCCTGTGAGTTTTCTCAAAATCAGTGATGCCAAGACTCTCTCCATTTCTTTTACCAAAGTTATTTTGGAACCACCTTAAAGAATTTGTC
>JABUQX010052555.1:0-7500 GCA_015478945.1 Trachelipus rathkii | reverse complement strand
TGCGCTAAGATGGTGAGCAGCTGGAACAAGTGACCGAGTTTTTAAATTTTTAGGATATATATGTTGGAAGTGTTGGACGAAAAAGGATTCGATTATTCCGAGTCTGGTTTGAAAGTTACGTGTTGCATGAAAGGTAGCTGGTGCAATTAAATCCTTGGCTGGAATGTAAAGAGGACTAAGTCTTGAAGTGGCGCAGGGGTTCATTGCGTGAGGGTAAGTTGTTACCTGTGTTATGTATAGTAAGTATGTGATACTATATGGTCTGAAATAAGAGGTATAGATCTAAAAGTAGCAAATGTGTTCAGATGTACACATCTTAGGGGCATTCTAAGGTGTGAGAAGAATTGATAAAAGGAGGAATGAACGTATTAAGATGAGGGGTTATGTGGTATGAAAGAACTAAACGGATAAATGGAGAGGAATAAATGGAAGTTACGTTGAGATGGTTTATGGTCATTGTGAAAGGATGGATGATAGTCGTGATTGGTTAAGCGGATGTATAGGGTTGAGTAGGGGTTGGAAAGGAAAAACAAGCTCGTTTTTTTTCCCCCGAAATAAAAAAAAGGTTTTTCATGGAAAAATAAAAAACACGAGCCTAGAAAAAAAACCAAAATAGTAAAAAATTTGTTTTTCTTTCTTTCGTTTTTTTTCAAATTACAGGTGAAAGTTGTGGTAGTTTACATGTTTGAAAACAATTATAATAATTAAAATTTAAATTTTTAGTATATGCTAATAATTTTGGACATTTTTTTGGGGTTCCAATTTCCTAACAAAGGTGGAAGCCCCCTTTGATTTTGTGTTCAAAATTTTTTTTGGGTTTTCCATATTTTCCATTATTTAGTTTTTACTTTTATATTCTGAATTTTGATATTCAATAAATAATTTTTGTTTGTGTCTTCATTAATGTTTTCTTACTCTGTTTCCAGCTTTCAGTAACATTTTTATCAAAATTATTTAATATCAGAATTTAGAAAATGCGAAAACGTTGCAAAAGTTATGTCGACTGTAACTTTTTAAGGAATAAAAGGTAATTAAAGGTTCCTTTCTGCATATCGAAATATAAATTTTTTGTTGTGGTAGACGTTGCAAAACTAGTATTTATTGCCCATGAATCTATGAAACTAAGTGAATTCTAAAAATTTGGCCAACTGAACAGAGATTTGATTATGCTCAAAGGGCAGCTTAAGCTTGAAGAGGTCCCTGTTTACTGGCCCCTGCTCCTTCACCACTTTCATTCTCACACGATACTTCATAACGACTGAGATATCAGACTTATCAGTCATATCCAAATTAAATGTGGCTGATCACGCTGATGATGAGCCCAGTGATAACGAGCTTGACAGTAGTCACAGCACAGTAGTCCGATTACTCAGTAGTGACTGGGGTCTGGGGAGTGGGGACTAGTGATTAGTGAATCAAGAAGTTGATATTCCAAAGCCAAATATTTTATTTAGTCATTTCACTCATCCTCCTTCATTTACAATCTTGGTATAGTTTTAATTTCAATATTTTTATTTATTTCATTTGCATCCCTTTAGTCACTTTTGAGTTTTGTCATTCAGACTCATTCTAGTGGTAAAAAGTATAAATACATTAATATTTTTACAATTATATTTATTTCCTTATTATATGATACAAATGTGAAATACATAGTTAAATTAGTAAGTAGAAACCTACAAACAGCAGTCTGCAGGCTACAACCTACTGTGAATTGTAACGAAAACAATTGATAAAATGATAAGAGAAAGGGTAGTTCCTGGCTATTTTATAAAATAATGCAATATGATATTTGTTTTTAATTTTCAAAAGTATCCTTTATAGTTGAAAAATGAAAATACTCAAATGAAATATCATATTAGCCTCTTATATTTTTTTTTAAAAAATAACATTTTAAAAAAAAAAAATAACCGAAAATAACTGAAAAAAGAAAAAAAAAAAACGATGAAAAAACATGTTTTTTTCTTGAAAAAAAAAAAAAGCTGTATTTGAAAAATAAAAACGTTTTTTTTTGTCCCACGATGTGGTGGAGTGGTGATAGTGGGAAATCACTGCTGGGAGCAAAGAACGAGAAAAGTGGTTGAGTCAGCAAAAGAAATGGTCTGAAAGGAGTAAAAGAGAGAGAAGGGTGGCAGGGGCAAGAAGAAAAGTTGAATAATATACTGAGAGTGGAGTAAATGGGCAGCGGTTTTTGTGATGGGGGGGGGTGTATGGTTGTGGCCCACCTGGGCCAAGGGATGAAACCCACATTGGCGAGATATCATAGTGAGGGTCCATCGCGGTCCGCGTGAAGCTCTAAGGGTGGATTTTCTGCTGCGGCGAGTTCTCACTAATATGTATAAAGGGGAGGTAAGGCTGGGCTTTCTTTTCGACTTGTGTCATATTATCTTCTACTACTTTCTGTTTCCGGTTCATTTTGCACCTTACCCACTCCCAGTCTTGGGAAAAAAGGTGGTTGATGATGGTGAAAAAATTATATATAACTATATATATATATATATATATATATGATATATATATATATATAATATAATATATATATATATATAATATATATAATATATATATATATATATATATATTTATATATATATATAATATATATATATATATATATATATATATTATATATATACTTATTATATTAATATAATATATATATATATATATTATATATATATGATTATATATATATATATATTATAATAATAATAAATAATAATAATATAATAATATAATTAATAATAATAATAATAATAATAATATAATAATAATAATAATAATAATAATAATATAATAATAATAATAATTAATGAATAATAATAATAATAACTACTTTACATTCATAAATGGAAATTTATTTAGAATAAATATATAAGAAAATAATAATATCAAAACGTAGGAAAATGATAAAAATAACATAAAAATATTGGCAAGTTAAAAAATGCCAAAAAGTACTTGGCAGTATCAAGAAGCAAGTACCTAAGTAAAAAGGCTCAAAGTAACAAGTACAAGGTACATGTAACCCTGGTTTTAGAAACCTGCAAGTACAAGTACTCAAAAAAATGTACTTAAGTCCAAGTAAAATTACAATATTTTTTCTTTAACGCCATTTGCACGTATATACTATATTATTTACTTTTCTTAGCATATAATTTTTTCTGGGTATGTAAATATATAATTAAAACAATTTAGTTATTATAATCTTTATATTTATATATATATATATATATATATAATATATTCAGGGTTGGGTTCAAGTCCAAGTACAAGTACAAGTACTTGAACTTGAACCCAGCTCCTGATTATATTATATATATTTTCTTTAATATATATAGTATATATATATATATATATATATATTATATATAATATATTTAATATATATAAATATATATCTATATATATATAATATATAATAAAATATATATTATATACAAGAAAAAGAAAAATTTCTATCAACTTGATATATAATTTTCCAATCAACCCCCGGTTCCTCTCAGGAGCGAAAATTTTACATCAATTTTCAATCAAAGCCTTTCAATCAAAGTTTTATATCATTAAGATATAATTTTTTATATCAACATAATATAATATTTTATATCTTTGACACCATTATTAATTAGCTTAAAACAATTTCAAATTCTTATGAAAACTAAATGCAATAGTTAATATGCTTTACTTCGTCATTATTTACTAATATGGCAAAGTAAAACTCATTACCTACATATATCTATATATAGATATATGTAGGTAATGAGTTTTACTTTGCCATTAGTAAATAATGACAAAGTAAAACATATTACCTATTGTATTTAGTTTTCATAAGAATTTGAAATTGTTTTAAGCTAATTAATAATGGTGGCAAAGATATAAAATATTATATTTTCATGATACATACTTACAACGAAAATGAAAAAAGAAAATTATACAACCTCTCGTATTTAATGTTATAAAAACATTGTAAATATTTTAAGTATTGATGGGCCAGAACTGAATATTTGGCCAATACCAATACTCTCATTGATGCTACTGCCAATACTGGAATTTCAGCAAATAACAATACTTCCTATTAATTTGTTATATTGTAATTTTTTTTAGGTATGAAAAAGACCACCTATTACTTATATTTTATAAACCTCTCGAATGGAAGTTTCAAGAGCATTAACATATTGTTACTTTGCCCTTTTTTTTTAACAATTTTTATAACTGAACAATATTGACACATTTTGACTAATACCAATACCTTTGCTAAATGCCAATACCCTTTGGGAGGCAATACCAATACTTTGGCACATCCCTAATTTTAAGGCAATAATATTTGAAAATATTGACAATATGATATAATGTTAATTAAGAAAATTTCTAAAGTGAATAAAATCACAGAATAAAATGATTTCATCATTAAATAATTTGCATAAAATTTGTTGCACATATTTAGCCTAACACTAGCAAAGAAATGAAAATTGTGAATTGACAAATAAACAATACGGTATCAATCTTTTATATAGTTTTTAAAAGGGAATGACAATGCTACCAGATATAGAATAGAACAATAAATATTAAAAAAAGGCACATATTATTGCAATTTTTTTTTTTTGGATGGGGGGGCAATTCTTGATAGACTAGAGATATATGCTTTACGGAACAAACATAATAAGCGTCATTTCTTTTAACAATGAGATATTGTATAATGATGTTTAGTTTATACATATATAATACACCTTTTATTTTAAATAATCAGCAACATACCTTATTTACGAAATACTCATTTAAACATTAAAAATACAAATGTAAAAATTAGAAAAAAAGGTTAATAAAAACTATGTTATTCCTTGCAAATAACTTTATTTGAAATATATATATGAAAGTTTTCAGTTAAACATGGTGGATCATAGATCGTTCCTGGAAGTTCTCCATGACTCTCCGTGTCATCTCAGGGTGAATTCCGTCGATTTCCTCTCTTGGATCCTTTCCTTCAAATCCTCAAGAGTTCGACGACGATGTTGGAAAACCTTTTCCTTTTGGAATTTCCAAAGAAAGAAGTCAAGGCCTTTGATCTCTTAAAGGGGAGACCTGGGGGGGCCAGATTTAAGCTCTTGTTACTTTTTCCTTTTGAGATGCCAAATTGAAAAGGTTTCCAACATCGTCCCTGAATTCTTGAAGATTTGAAGGAAAGGATCCAAAAGTAAATCAACACAATTCCACTCGAGTCATGGAGAACTTCCGGGTACGACCCCATCAATGTATTGCCAACAACGGCGACCATTTGTCTGATACAATTTTTAAAACCCATTATAACAAAACTCTTTGTTTTTCTAGATATTTGGGCTCTATTTTTATATCCATTCAAAATGTGGGAGATCTATATACGCCCAACCCTTTATTTAACAAAAAAGTTTTCCTTCTTTACAGACTTAAAATGAAAATTGCTTGAAATTGTAAAAAATATAGGAAACTATATATATATATATATATATATATATATTATATATAGAAATATATATATATTATAGTTATATATATATATTATATATATATATATAATATATGATATATATATATATATAGGTAATATATATATATTATTATGATATAATAATAATATAATATATAATATATTAAATAATACATAAAACAACTTTTAAATTTATATGTCAAACCAGAGCTTACTAACTTTGGCTTGCGCCATATTAAATTTGGGATTATTAATCCCAAATATTATATATATCAATAACTTAAATGTACAATCAATTTCCTTAGGTACATCAATATTAAAGATGTAAAATGATGACAACCACAAATATGTAGCATTTAAGGGAGATATTTTATTTAAGTAGATGTTGCCATCGATGTAAAGGGAAACATTTCTTCCATAATTGCTAAACCTTTATTTGATCTGCTAAAAAAAAAAAAAAAGATATATATTGAGTATATTGGTAGTATATAATAATATAATATATATATATATATATATATATAAGTATATATAGTATATATATTATATATATATATATAGTATATATATATGTATATATAGTACATATATTATATATTTTTTCTTTCTTTCTTTATCTAAATTTTTCCAAGATTGGGAGTAAGGTGCGCAAAGCATCGGATTTGATCCACACATCCTCTACCCACTCCTAAAGCACTTGTTTCTTGCACCAATCAGTCCTTGAGTCACTCGACGCACTCTTTCGAATCAAAATACCAGCATAATATCTTCCCTACAAACTCAATAAACTTATTCCCCAATAATTTCTACAGTTTCCCCTTATCTCCCTTTACCCTTATATAAGGGTAGCTATTACAGCTCTCCTCCAATCCCTTGGAACTATACGCTCCAGAAATGTTTTATTATACCACCTCCAAATCAAAGCAATTTTTAATCTTGCCTTCGGTTCTTGATCATTTCACCAGTAAATTTTATTTCTATAGCTGATTTATCATTTTTCAACTTTCTCACTCTGCCCATTACCTCCTCCTTGCCTAATAAGCCTCATCCCCAAATACTTATTCCTTCTTGCAGCCATCAAACCCACACACACATTCACTGTCCCGTATCTTCGGTGATGTGTTACTTGTCTGCGCCAAATTAGAGATATAGTGTGTAATGAGTTGTTCTTCTGAAGTTTTCCTTTCCACATCTCCCATCACATCCATTTCATCATTCACGAAAGCACCACCGCTAATTCATTATTCTAAATATATATATATAAATATATATATAATATATATATTAATATATATATAATATATATATATTATATATATTATATATATATATTATATATAATATATATATATAATATATATTATATATATAATATATATATATATATTAAATATATATATATATTAATCAAAATTAAAATATTTTTTTTATCGTCCGTAGATGGGGTTGGATGGCGTAACATGCATCGGAAACAATAGTTGGAGTACCTACCATTTCATCAATAAGGGCTCAAAGCCCCTATTGGTCACTGGTGGATAATTGGCCAGGAAGGGATCGGGTTGGAGTTTAACAGATGGTGAATTCCGCCATTGTTTATAGCATTTGTCTTTTTATTTTTACTAATGAAGATTCTCCTAGTATACATCAGCTCCGTAATAAATAAACACAAATGATGAATATAAACATATATTCCGGAAGCGTAACCGTAAGCATAATACCTTACTACTTGAAACTCCACCCGTAGGGTGGGCCATGGGTGTGGAATCGGAAAAGCCCCCCCGAAACTCCGCGTCCATTCCCTAAGATTATACAACCAAGTGCATGAAAGCCTCCTCAGAAGTTAGGCAAGGTTCGGGTCCTCAACAATTGGCGGTCCGGAGAAAAGCAAGAATAACCGGTTTTTGACCTGTACCCTCATCCATAGAGGAAAGAAGGCAAGATGAGCGTGTGATGCACACAGAGACAACAGCTCGATAGCCAGCATGATTCAGGAGGAGATTGGGAAGACTCTCAGAAAAGAGATCAGGAGAACGTAGGGTAGTACG
>JABUQX010052554.1:15000-32879 GCA_015478945.1 Trachelipus rathkii | reverse complement strand
ACTAATAATAAATAAATAATATAATAATAATAATAATAATAATAATAAACTAATAAAATAATATAATTATCTTTATTAGTATAAAATAATAGGAATAATAATAATATAATAATAATATAAAATATAATAATAAAATAATAATAATAATAATAATAATAATAATAATAATAATAATTAATAATAATAATAATAATAATAATATAATAATAATATAATAATAATAATAATAATAAATAATAATAATAATGATAATAAGCATAATAATAATAATAATAATAATAATAATAATAATAATAATACATAATAATAATAAAAATTAATAATAATAAAATAATAATAAGAATAGTAATTAAATACTAGTAATAGGAAACTCAATGATAAATATTAATAAAACTAATAATGATTTTAAAATATAATAATAATAATAATAATAATAATAAAGTATAATAATAATAATAATAATAATAATAATAAATAACAAAAAATCATCATAAAATAAAAACATAATGAACTTTTAAAAATCCGCTTTAAGAAAAAATAAAATGATTTCCTCGATTAAATATGTAAGGCAAAGAAAACCCAAAAATTAGGGCAAGCTCATCGCCAATAACAAAAACAAACAAACACGTGTGTGTAATCCAAATTCAAATGTGAAATTTATAAGAGTTTCCCAAATATTGACGTTACTTGGTTTCTATATATCTTTTTTTTTTGTTTCCATGCAAAATATTTTTTGAATAGTGTAATAGTTGATAACATTTAAAATAAATGCAAACCATCGTAAGAATCACCATAACAATTAAAAATACTTCTTTATATTTTGTCCAAATATATACCAAAGGTTGAAATGAATTTTACATTGAATCGACTGAGTTACATGTATTTGATAGAGTTAAGCATGCTTTCTGTAAGAGTGTCATTAAAATTTAAGATCAGACTGATCCTAGTAACAGTTTCTGAGGTAAGATAAGCAAGGGAAGTATGTTTACTTGTTAAACCATGTCAAAACTATTATTTAGATTAAATGAAATTTATTGATAGATTTAAGTAGCAGGTTTATAGAAAATGTCTTTATCATTCTAGAAAAAAAAATTTTTGGTTTGAATCTAGAAATAACCCTTTTAAATTAATTTACAATGCACATGACAGTTTGAAGTTGACTTCTAAAAATTAAATCGTGTGTAATATCTCTTTGTTTGCCATGAAAAAAAAATACAATTGCAAAAATAGTTAAATATAAATAATTAGATAGAAATTTCATATATGCACTATAGTAAAAATTTACTTTTATTTATAATATATATATATATAATATTAAAATAAATATTAATAGTGTGTGGTGCGATATGTGAGCCAACAATAAACGAACACACACTTATTCATTTGAGAATAAAAGTAAAAAGACTTCAGAGTGATAAAGATTTGCGTTCACTTGCACTAGTGCAAGGACTCGACGTACACGCTCTTGTGATATGGATCATAAAATCTCGTTATGAAAATAAATCACTCTCCTATGATAAAGTGACAGGCTCCACCCCAAGACTTAACGACATTTTGTATGAATGACCAAATTATTCCACCATTGCTAATCATATGCGAGTACGCTTCAGAAATTACAAAGAAAGATAAATTCTCTCATCCATTTATATTTATGATTTTAAATAAACTAAAATAATTCTACACACATTGTGGCGAGGTAATAAGTTACTCAAAAAAGTTATCATGAGTTAATGAAAAACACAAAAAGTATTGTCGAATAGTATTAAGTCAATAATTTCATGATAAACACATTCAGAAACGAGAATCTTAGGAAGCAGGTGTGTCTAGCCACGATCAAATAAAAAAGTTAATAAAGATGGATATTGGACAGATGTTCCCTCCAACATATCACATTGACAAGTATAATAGTACAAGTAAATAAGTAAAACTTAATTTCTGGATATTCATTGTTTGTAGCATAATTCACACGTAACAATGTAATACTTTATTAAGGAGTTTATAACCAAATCAATAAAATTTAAGGAAATGGTTAGGTGCTTAACTATCTTTTAGTCATACGTTGTAGAACCATAGAAGGTCGTCAACACCTCGTAAACAAAAAAACCATGTTAAAAAAGCAAAAGGGCATCATAAATTGTAAAACAAAGTCTTGCAAACATATTTACCGAAAATGATTGATAATGTTAAAAATATTTCGCATGCATAAATATATTAAGAAAATTATTCCCTTTTCCAACTTTACAAAACCTTCTAAGTAGCCCTATTTCATTAAAAATAATAATTAATAATATAATATTAAATAAAAATATAAATAAAAAAGTAATAATATCATGCATTATCGTAAAAAATTGAGACGAAATCAATCCTCGGATAAAAGAAAAAACAAAATAAAGAAAATATTAATAACAGTGCTCAAAATAAAACCCATATGGATGCTCCCTTGACAAATATATTAACTAAGTCTCTCTAATCGGTTGACCGTATAGAAATAAATACCGTTAATACCTTCGAAAGGAAGGAAACGAAATACTCGAAATGAAAACTAGACAAAGCAATATATGAAGAAGATAAAACTAATAATACACTATTTTATCGATTTCACTATTGTGTGGACTATTTGAGGAGCGTAGAAAAGATAAATGCCTTAATAACTTCAAATCTTGCAGTCACACACTGTAAGAAAGAGAATTATTAGTCGTCTGTTATGTTCTGCACAAATCGCATAATGAATATAACTGAAGCAAATCACTTACAAATGAGGATACCATGGTAGAACACCAACTATCAAAAGAATAGGAAGGCCTATTAGAGATAAAAACTTTTTTATTGATATCCTCGACAAAATTACCCAAAATAATAACTATTGATATAATGTCATTTCATCCGCTTATATCAAATATGTTGTCTAATTATCATTACTTCGTAGTTTCCGCTTAATCTATTTTATCGCACTATTTCCAATTTATGCTCTACTCTACCTTCTGGACACTACACTCATTATCATAATGCTTATACACGATTGAATAGGAGAAAAATTGATAACTTCAATAAATCCATATAAAAAATAGTAGATATCACCTGTGTTATATATGTTCGAGCTAATTTCCCATTATATGCGCAAACCAGGCAATGATTCTAAGTTGGAATATTAAAAAAAAATTTAATTTTGCAGGCATCTTTATACATTATTATACAGCAAGCAGGCCAAGAAAGTTATCTTTATTTGTCATAAAAGTGAGTTCCTTTTAATTAAGTTAGGAGAAGAGAGAGAGAGAGAGAGAAAGAGAAGAGAAGAGAGAGAGAGAGAGAGAAAAGAAGAGAGAGAGAGAGAGAGAGAGAGAGAGAAGGAGTTACTGGAGTTGCCACCCCGATTATATAATATATACGAGAGTAGTCATTAATATAATATTAATAATAAACATAATATAATACGAAGCAATGTACGCACGCCTGTGTGCATAAAGAACCACTGACCAAGTTCTTTAATATTATTATACAATGTTTATGCCAACAATAAACCTCTCCCAAAATTAGGGAGGAGTCTAGATTGAATAAATAGTAAGTGATGTGCTACTGCATTTGAGTATAAATGATGGGGTCATCCGGATATTTATTGGCCATGATAACTCGCGCACTAAAGGTTATATTGTAAGCCACTAAGCACTTAACCTCTCTATTATTATTGTAAATTATAATTAACAATCTTTATCAATAATGAATAATTTAAAATTATATTAAATAACAATAACATTATGTATTTATTTCTGAATTGTCAAGTTAAAAAACAATTAATGTGTGTAATTTATTCACTTCATCGAAATAACTCCATTTCTCATGTGACTGTTATAATAAAGACTAAAGATAAACTTGCTCATCATATTCATCCATCAGGCAATTTAAAGGATCAGTAATAAATATAAATAATTTAAAAGAATTTAGAATAAGTGGGAGATTAAAAGCGAGTTTAATTCATTATAACCCATTTTAATTTGTTAGTAACCTCCTTAGTCGCTGACTAATTATAGAAATAACTCTCACTTGCAGATTTGAGTCATATAATTACTTGTGAAAATAATTAACTGAGGATATTTCAAAAACCTTGATTCAAAAATTTACCATCAGATGTTGAGTATGTGAAAAATAAAATAACTGGAACAAAACATAATCCAAGAACTAAAAAAAATATATAACAACGTTCTGTGATTTTTTCCATATAAATAAAACAGGATTACTAAAAAAAATTAACTACTGAAGATACAATGTTTTATTCGCATAAAAATTAATAATAATGTCTAGTGTTAGAAAAAAACATAGAGAAACAAAAACAAAAAATAAGATAAAGACGCGCAGTTATCTATGAAATGCGTCACTAAACCCTAAAACGTGTTAAAAATTTCCTAAATTAGACAAACATTCTGTGAATTAAAACCTAACAAGCAGCAGAATACATGGGCGAGAAGAACAAGAGACGACGGCATGCTCAAAAATCATGAGAATTATGTAAAAAAACAAAGTTCCCATAACTTAAAGCTTTTAACACTTCTGTGCAGTAAGATATAAAGTCTTGATAGTCACGAGTAAGATAATGATTAAACTTCATACCGGTCACAAGTACCTTTCTATTAATAAAAAAATATAAATCAAACTAAACACTATAGGCAAAGATAAAATCCAACAAAAAAAGAGAAAGGGGAATAGAAGATCGCCTCCCCAAACAACTTTAACACTGTCCCCCATAAATGGAAGGGATTTTTATCCGCAAATATAACGAACACACTCCCAGAGTGCGCAGATGCGATGAGAGAGAGATCGTACGTAATCCGCAATAAAGAATAATAATCACAGAAAAATCATAAACATTATAAGAAAGAGTTTAACATAATAAACAATGTAAAAAGACTATATATGGAATAAATTATATTTAAAGTAGTGAACCAATAATCGTAATGTAAAAATTAAAAAACAAGAAATTATGACTAACTACTACTTAACACACTTACTAATACTACTACTACACTAAATAATGATAATAAAATAATAATTTAAATAATAATAATAAATAATAAATAATAATGATAAAATAATAAATAATAATAAAGTAATAATAATAAATATTAATAATAAATAATAATAATAAAATATAAATAAGAATAAAATAATAGTAATGAAAAATAATAATAATAATAAATAATAATAACTAAAAAATAATAATAATAAATAAATAATAAATAATAAATATATAATTAAATATAATAATAACCAAACTAATATATAATAATAATAATTAATTGAATGAAAATAATAATAATAATAAATAATAATAATAATATAGATAATAGATAACTAATAATAATAATATGATAATGAATATAATAAATAATAATTAATAATATAATAAATAATATTAATAATATATATAATAATAATCATAATCATTATAATAATAATAGATAATACATAATAATAATAGATAATAATAATAATAATAAATAATAATAATAATAATAATATAATAATAATAATAAAATAATAATATAATAATAACAAAATCATCATAATAATAAAAACAACATGAACTTTATAAATTATCCGCTTAAGAAAATAATCAAAATGTTTGTGATCAAAATTATGTTAAGCAAAACCCCAAAATGGCAAGCCATCGCAATAACAACAAAACAAACACGTGTGTTGTAACCAAATCAAATGTAAATAATTAAGAAGTTCCAAATAGTGGACTAACTTTTCCTATAATATCTTTTTTTTCTTGTTTCCATGCGAAATAATATTTTTTTAATTAGTGGTAATAATGATAACAATTTAAAAATGAATGCAAAAACCGATTCGTAAGAAATACCATAACAATTAAAAAATATTCTTTACCATGGCTGTAATTCTATAATGGAGTTGTTACCCTTATAATCGGCTGAAGTTAACATGTATTTGATAGAGTTAAGCAATGCTTTCATATAGAGTGTAATTAAAATAATTTAAAGCGAGAGACCGAAAATCTAGGTTAACAGATTGTCTAGATAGTAATGATAAGCAAGAGATAGTATGTTGTGGGGGTGTTACGTTTGGAAAGCCATGTCAATACTATTAAATAATTTTAGATAAATGAATATTATGTAGATGTAATAAAGCAGGGTATAGGAAATGCATTTATCATTCTAGAAAAAAAAACTAAATTTTTTTAATACCAAATAATGATTATCCTGTTAAAATAATACATATGCAGCAAGACGGTTGAATGTGATCATTTTAAAATATAAATAACGGTTAATTATCTCATATTATGGTTGCATGGAAAGATAAAAAAATACAATTCAGAAAATTGGTAAAAATATTTAAGAGAAGAAATTCAAAAATGCCTGATAGTGAATATCTTGTTTATTTCAAAATGTTAAAATAATGGGGTGGCAATAGCATGGAAGAGACAATAATAATAAACAAAATTTCAGTTGTTAGCAATTAAAAGCTATCAGAGAAAGAATTCTGGACGGACGCTTATGAAATGAAAATCGCGTTTGAAATTTAATTATCACGCCCAAATGACTGACCGAGCCTTAACGACATTTTGAATTTGAAAAATATAATTCCACCATCAGTTAACTAATCATTAAAAATAATTCCTCAACACATATAAATTTAGGATTTATAGATAAAAATTTACAATATATTCGGTTAATGAAGTTTATGTTTGTTGAAAAAATAAAAATGTGCTTTGATTAAGGTCATTTCAATTACACAGTGTCAAAACGAGAAGTTCTTAGGAAGCATGGTGTTTGACATGATCGAAATAAATATAATAAAAGAGTGTATTGAAAATTTATGAAGCAATAATAGTTATACAGGAAAATAAAATTTTTAGAGAAGTAACGAATTATTATTGGTAACAATCATACAAAATATGTATTCTATATTTATCTACCGGAAATAATGCTCAAAGTGTAAACAAAAAATCCATGTAAAAGCAAAGGGCTCAAATGAGACAAAGCTTCAACCATATTATCGAATATGTTTAAATGTAAAATATTTCGCATGCTAAAATTTAAGAAAACTTTTTTCCCTTTTCCAACTTGCTAACTCTAGTAGCCCTATTTCTTATAATATTAAAATAAAAATAAAAGTGTATCATGCATATCCGAAATGACGAAACATCCTCGGAAAGAAAAAACAAAAAGAAAAATATAACAGTGCTCAAATAAACCCATATGGGATGCCCCTTTGACAAATATCTGAAGCTCTCTCGGTTGCTATAGAAACCGTTTGACCTTCGAATGGGAAGGAAAACGAAAGACTCGAATAAAACAGAGAAGCATAAATGGAAGAAGATAAAACGAATACCAATTTTATCGATTTCATAGTTTTGTGGGACTTTTTAGACGAAAAATTGAGAATGCTTTAATTCATCTGCGCAAATGAAGAAAAGAATTATTATTTTTTTATTCAGAAAATCCTTAAAGATAGCGGCATCATCAAAATGGGAACCACGTGAACCGAACAGAAAATAGAAGAAATATTGGTAAACTTTATAAACATTGACGACAAAGTACTTAGTATTTTATTGTAAAAGTCATTGTCATGTATAATCAATGTTTTCCTAAAATTTTCATCTTTGTAGTGTATCCGTCTATCTTTTTATCCCTTCTCCTTTATGTCTCTCTCTCTCTCTTCTACTCCATCTCAAAGGTTTTAATGAAGAAATATCTGCTAAAACATAAACAAAAGTGAAAATTCACCTGTGTTTATGAGGCAGCATTTCTTGGCAACCGATATCAAAAAAGCTTGGGCTAATTAATATAATTAAACCAATAATTACGAGCAATGTACGCCACAGCATGTGATGCATAAGAACCATGTACAATTCTTTAATATATATACAATGTGTTTGACCAACCAATAAAGCCTCTCCAAAGATGGGAGGAGCAGATTTGAAAATGTAAGGTGATGGCCGCATTGATAAATCTGCATCCGGACTTTTGGCCATGATACCGCGCACAAAGTAATGTGCCACGAGCACTCCTCTCTTATTAATTTAATTATTAACAATCTTTACAAAATGATATATAATTATTAATAAGCAATCAATTATTTATTGTTCTCATTTGTCTAAAGTGAAACATATGACGTGTTTATCACTCACGAAAACATCCATTCTATTGTGACTTGTTAAAATAAAGACTTAACGAAAAGACTTTGCCTTCTCATTCATGCCAATTCGGACAGATTTAAAGTTCAGTAATTAATAATAAAGACTTAGAAAAGGATTTTAAAGCGAAGTTAATTCATTACCATTTTTGTTGACCCGAGTCGTGACTAATTAAAAACCCCCTTGCTTATTGGAGTCAAATACTGTGAAAAATAACTGGAATTTCAAAATTTGTTCAAAATTCCATCAGTGTGTATTGAAAAAAAATAAAATAACTGATGCCAACACCCAAACTAAAAAATGCATTTATTCTAACTATGTTCTGTGCATTAAATAAACAGTGATTCTAAAAAAATTAACTACGTGAAGATACAATGTTTTATCGCAAAAATATAATGTCGTAGGTTAGAAAAAAAACAAGAAAACAAAAACAAAAGGACGCGCAGTTACAGAAAAAGCCGTCACTTAACCCTAAAACGTTTGAAAAATTTCCAAACATGAGCATTTTCAATATTTACAAGCGCAGCATGGCGAAGAAACGAGACCGACGCTGCTCCAATCATTGATAATTATAAAAAACAAAGGTTCCCATCTTAGGCTGTAACCTTCTGTTGCAGTGATATAAAAGTCTGATTAGTCAACGAGAAGAATGGTACTCTAACGTAATAAAGAAACTCTCTATTAAAAAAAAAAAAAAAACGAAACCAACACGAGTTAAAAAAACTCCAACAAACAGAAGAAAAGGGGAAAAGAAGTCGCCCCCCCCCAACTATACTCTGTCCCCATAAATGGAAGGATTTTACTCCCAACGAACACTCCAATCACAACATAAAGAAATCTACGTAATCGAAAAAAAAAATAAAACAAACAACAAACAAAAA
The DNA here is from genome assembly GCA_015478945.1 of Trachelipus rathkii. Lineage (NCBI taxonomy): Eukaryota > Metazoa > Arthropoda > Malacostraca > Isopoda > Trachelipodidae > Trachelipus > Trachelipus rathkii. The sequence goes on along the minus strand of JABUQX010052554.1, from coordinate 23,849 downwards.
GATAAAGTTGTTAAACTAATAAACAGTGAAAAAAAACTATTATGATTAAATATTAAAGTAGTGAACAATAATCGTGAATATAAAAATAAAAAACAAGAATTAATACTACTACTACTACTACTACCTACACTAATAATAATAATATAATAATAATACAAAAAATAAATAATAATAATAATAATAATAAATATAAAATAATAATAAGAATAATAAAATAAATAATAATAATAATATAATAATAATACATAATAATAAAAAAATAAAAATAAAATAATAATTAATAATAATAATAATAATCAATAATATAATAATAAAATAAAAATTAATAATAATAATAATAATAATAATAATAATAATAATAATAAAATAATAATATAATAATAATAATAATCATAATCATAATCATAATAATAATAATAATAATCAATAATAATAAAATAATAATAATAATAATTAATAATAATAATAATAATAATAATAAAAAAATAATAATAATATAATTAATAAGAATGAATAATAATATATAAGTAAAATAATAATAAACAAAAATTATAAAAATATTTATCAACACGTGGACTATTAAAAATATCCGCTTCAAGAAAAATAATAAAATGTTGTGATCAAGTATGCACTCCACCCACAATAATCAATAGCTCAATAACAAACAAACAAACACATAACATAAACATACTACAAATTAACATAATTAAAGTTTCCAAATATTACTACTTGTTCCATATAATATCTTTTTTTTTTTCTGGTTCCATGCAAAAATATTTATTTAATAGTGAATAATTTGAATAACATTTAAAATGAATTAGCAAAACCATCGTAAGAATCGAACCGATAACAATTAAAAATAGATCTGTTACCAATGGCTGTAAATCTATATAGGCAGTACTGTATCCCATTTCCTCGCTGATGTTACATCTAATTTGAATAGAGTAAGCAGCCTTCTACCTAGAGTTCATTCCAAAACTCTTAGATCCCGGACCGGATCCCTAGGTAACAGTCCTGTCTGACGGTAGATAATAAGAGAATATCAGTTGTGTTACCTTTGATTAAACCATTCAAACTAATGATTAAGATAAATGAAATTATTGTAGATTAATTAAGCACCGGTATAAAATGATCATTTTTCAATTCTAGAAACAAAAAAACTTTTTAAACAAATAATGATCCTGTTAAAAATAACATATGCACAAACGTTGAAGTTATCACTTTAAAAATAAATCGTGTGTAATATCTCTTTGTGTTTTGCATGATAAAACACAAATACACATCAAAATGGAACCTCCAAATACTTAAGTGAAATTTCAATGATTTAGCGAGAATCTGTGTATTTCAAATTTAAAATAATGGGTGGCCATAGCTGAGCATACAATTTTAAAAAAATTTTCATTTTTAGCTTTAAAAGGGCTCAGAGAAAAAGATGGGCGTTTGAACTCAGATCTGACGGACGCTTATGAATGAAAAGTCGCGTTTGAAAATTTCACGTCAAACGTTGCTCCACCAGTTTAACGACACTTTGAACCATGAAAAATATTCAACCATCCATTACGCTAAGTCATTAAAAACTCATTCCTCACCATTATAATATGGATTTAATAAAATTTACAATTTCGGTTAAACTGAAAATTGTTACTGAGAAATAAAAATATGCCCTGCCTAAAGTTCAGTTTGAAAATAAACAGCCGCGGATTCACTGACTTGAAGTTCTCACAACACCGAGCGGCTATTTATAAGCAAATTATAATAACGCAGGTATATATCGAAAAATAAAAATTAATACAAAGAGTCATAATGAATGATTTTTAAGAGCAAATAATAAAGTTATATACAGGATAAATAAACAGATTTTTAGATAGACCGATAATGTTATTTTCTTCTCAATAGGAAATCAATAATATCACAAATAATGTATTTAGTTCAGTCCCGTAGTAGGACCCGTCCAAATGTTTAACTCTACCCCGAGAATTAATGACTCAAAAAGTGTAATACAAAGGAATCATTGAGAGTAAAAGCGAACGGTAGCCCAATGAGACAAATATGCTATCATACGGCACTAACTTAACAACATATCATGTTATTAATTGTCATACCACTATTTCGCAAATCCTCAATAACTTATTTTTAACGGAGAGCAAGATCTTATTTTCTCGCGATTTTCCAACTTACTAAAACCAGTACCATCTACTTTTTTATAACACTTAATGAAATGAAAAATATAATTATCACCACTGACATAATGCCAGAGAAGTGACAAACATCCGATCAGGAGAATTGAAAAACAAAAAGAAACCATACTACATGACAAATACAGGCTCAAAATTAAACCTCTTACGCATATCGTGCCCTTTCGCCAACCTATAATACTGCTTAGAAGCTCTCTCGTTCCTAGATAGGAACACCCTGTGTTTGAGCCTCTTCGTCGACAATGGGAAGGAAAACAGAAAGACTTCGAATAAGACATGAGGAAAGCATAATGTAAGTGAAGATAAGAACATCGAAGAATTACTAAATCTTGTCGGATTTTTCACTTATTGTGGCGGGACTTTGAAGAACTCCAATATATTCTTGCCAAGACTATCAATAGTCTTTAGAGTCAGTGCTGCAACGCAAATGTACACGGATTATATAATCTATAATTTAATTTAATAGTCAGACAAATCCCATTAAAGATGCGAGCATCACTCAAAATGGAACTACAAAGTGTACAATACCTGAATCAGTAAAATATGCACAGAAGAGAGAGTCTAGCGTGAAAACTGTTGAAGAATGACTCTTGATCTGAACCAAAAGTAGCCAGAGTTACTAGGGGTTAAATGTCATAAGTCATGTTAAATCATGTTTTTCTAAATTTTCACCTTCGTAGTATTCTGTCTATCTTTGTTAATCCCTTATCCTATCATAGTACCTACTCTCTCTTCGACTTCACAATTCTCAGATAAGGTTTTGGTGAGAGGTATAGAAATAGAATTACTTGAATATTACATTAAACAAGTGTAAGATATCACACTGTACTGTTTATATGAATTGCAGCATTTAATTATTCCTTTGTAGTCAACCGAATCACCAAGCGTGTACTTATGGTATTTATAATATATATTTTAAACTAATGCATATTAATTAATTTATCAACTGAATAATCAATTATCGCACAAGTCAATGGTACTATAATAAATAACATATTATGTACATAATCTTTTATAATATTTAATTATAATATACCATATTGTATGTTAGTCCACCTAACCATATGTCCATCTCTTCAAAGAATTGGATGATGCCTGATAGTGCTAGTAGAAATGATTAGTGTTGAAAAAATTATTTGATTTATTAATTTATACTTTTTAATTCTACATATTTTTTGTACGGTAATCTTGTAACTATAACTTTTAAATCTTCCTGTTACATATCTTTCCTTTTTTAATTATTAATAACTTGTATGTACTCCCGTTATTATTTTTTATTTTTTGTATATCCTCTATTTGAGTAATTAACGGTCTATTCCTCTCTCTCTATTTTAACCTATGTGTGTTCTCCCTTTGTTTTATTATTTTTTATTACGAAGTGATATTATTATTATTTTATATTTTATTTTTTTTTTATTATTATAAGTTTTATTTTATATTATATATTATTATATTTTAATTCTGCCGACCATTTAAAAATAGTACTGTGGCATATCCGGACTTTGACATATACCGCGTCCACAAGGAAGGTTTAGTGCCACGAGCATCATCCGCTCTTAATTATTTAATATTAACAATCTTTGTACAAGAAATATAATTTATATAATATAACATATTATACATTTATTATTTAGTATTACTCTAATATCATATGATGGTAAGTACATATTAGTAGTTATTTATCATACTTTCTACGAAAAACTCTAGCATAAGTATATACATAATAGTGATACTAGTGATTAATAAAATAATGAACATAATAGAATAACTTGTACTTATCATTCATTACCTTACTAGTAGCTAGTTAATTTGAATATAAAAGACCTCTTCAGCCACACCCTTAATTATTAATTAATACATTAGATATTATTAAATTATTGAGAACTTTGCGGGCGTGGTGTGCGCAGAGTATAAAATTCAAAAACCCAATTTTCTACCCTTAGATACAGTTGGCTGGACGTAATTGTGAGGAAATGACATGAGCCAGCAAGCCTATGCTCTGATTTGTCGTGTAGTACTTTAAACGATACATGTTGCACACAAATAATAGCGTGGAGAGATAGAGAGTTCAATTTCCATACGCATAGTTGCAAGTGAATAAATTCACCAATCTAAATTTGTTCGACTGTGTTAGATGGCTGAAAAATATATAGAGAAAACAAATAATCTGATGCAACAACCAAAAACGATAAAAATAAATGAAACATTATTAATGTATTCTTGATGAATTTTTGTATCTTGTATAACAAAGATATTATTAAAAATACAATTAGAATTCTATAATAAAAAAAAGTGAGAGAACGTTGACTCGGTCGGAGAGCAAAAATCAAACTTCTAACAGCGTGGTACTTTAGCACCCTCGGGAAGGTCTGTTAATCAATATGGGCTGCAAATAAGTCACGGAAAGAAATTGTACCACAAAGCAATATACCAACGCACCACACAGCGCAACACACCTTACACATTATATTCCGCGAAATCTCGCGTCGCCATCCTTACAGGAAAAGAGACCGTATAGCTGGTTGCACCCATAACCCCAACAATAACTGTGTTTGAGACAATATTTACCTATAATCAAACATTCAATGATTGTAACAATGGTTTCCCTCTATTATCCAACACGTCCCACGAGCTGGGCGGTACGATCAATAGCAAATAAGAGAGACCATAATACTAGCAAAGCTTACCAAGTCCATTGACGAATTTTTCAATATATTCACCAAAGTTTTTGCCACCAATCAATGAATAAGGCTTACAAACTTAACATAGTGAAGCAGTGAAAATAAAAGAGTCATTGATAGTCTAGGCCGCAGAAGAATAGGACCAGCTCATAGAAACTGTATACGAAACCTTCTCTGATTAAATAATATATATAAAAAGAACTAAAAAATTCGCCTATACCAGCCCTTAAAAAAACCTATAGAGAAGACATTTCGGCAGATCCACCCGAAAAGCGAGAAGAAGAAAGAGAAGGAGAGGAGAAGAATAGAGAAGAAGAATACGATCGCATGCCACGCATAAACGATTACTCTGATCGCCCGACGATGAAGAAGAGAAGATTTGTAGTAGCTACGCACAAAAACATAAAAAAGAGCAAGAACCTCCGAGAATTAATGAAAGCATAGAACCGAGTATATGAGACAACATCACAAGATTGTAACTCTCTCGAAAACCTATGATTAACCGATGTACACTATGCAGATAATAATTAAAAAATACTACGGTAATCTTTGAAACGTCACCAACGAGTTCAATAAAAAAAAGCATATTAAAGATTAAAACAAAAGTATTTGTTTTTAACTATTCATATTAAAACTTACAGTTCTGTTTCGAGACAATATAGAGAACTTTCTCCTAATTTATGATATTATAGTAAAATTCCGCTTAAATCCTTAATAGAATTTCTGAAAATACAAGTAAGAAGGAACAATAATCAAGTGAATATAAAAAAAAACAAAATAATTACTATACTATGCCTACTCAATAATTAATAATTAAAAGTTCACATATTATATAATATACTTTAATGCTGCAAATAAATAGTAAAATAAATTTAATAACATTATAATAAATACCATAAAATTTCGTAATAACTTTCAATAATAATAATAAGTCCCCCAACTTTTTGAGATATTTAATATATGAAAAAATCGATTAATAATAATTAATAATTAATAATTAATAAATTAATAATATTAAAATATTAATTTGTAAAATATTAATTAATTGAATTAATAATAATTTTATTTTAATACACAAACTTAGGAACCTAAAATATATAAAATAATAATATCACTCAATATTCCAATAATTATAATATATAATACCATAATAATAATAATAACCATAGTGATAGTACCTATAAAATAATAATAATATAGTAATATGAATAATAATAATCAATAATAATTAATCCACATAATAACTAAAATTAATAAAATATAGAATAATAATCAATAATAGATAATAAACAAAATATCATCATAAATAAATAAAGAAACAATAACTTTTTAAAAATATCCGCTGTATGTCAATAGAGATAGATCAAAACCCAATATGGGTTTATGTTGTATTGTAGACACTAGTTATGTATACCCTATGTATTTACTGTCTATTCTCCCATATATCTTTGGCCGAGCAGAGCTATTTCTATCTCGTTCAATCAGGAACAATACATGAGCATACGACAGTTGTCAGCTTGTTATTTATATCAAAATTTACAAATAATTATTTGAAGATATTAAAATGAGGTGTTACCATATGATTTGATCACGTCAAACGTTTTGTGTATAATACCGGGAATAAGAAATATTTCTGAGAGTTTTTTTTCTTATGTTCCATGGCAAAATAGTGCGCATCACCATGCATATGATTAGAGTAACTATTTTAAACATATTCAGATAGTTTAAATATACGATTGTAAGATGAATGTGCAGACATATGCTAGGTAACTCTTTGAGCCCATTAACATACTTTAATAAATATTTTTATTTCCACTGACTAGCTTGTTTTAATGTCTTATACACTTATAGTTGGAGAGTATTATACCACTTTATCAGGCTGTGAAGTACATTAGATAATTATGAGAGATAACAAGAGTTTAATGGTATGACTGTATTGCTTTATCCAATAAGAGTGTCATAATCAGACAAAAAATGGGTATTGGGCCGACCAAGACAGGATCCATAGCGGTAACATTTGAAGCTGACGAACCGGTAATAGATAAAGCAAGTATGATTATATCCTGTTAAGGATCGTCTGAGTAAACAACCAGAACCCATTGCGCTCAAGAGCTGAATCTTCTTTATTAGATTTGTAAATAGAACTGATTATACAAACTTGAAGATGAATCCTATTAATTCAAAGTCATCATTTAGCTATTTAGGGGTATACAAAACTTGTCTTTATCATTTACTTATTGACATAAAATACACCTGAAAATAATTTGTTATTAATCAATATATATATATAAGACACGCGAGAAATAAATAATACATATGCACAAGTCGGTTTGAAGATTGGACAATATTAAAATATTTTAGTAATCGAGTACGATGTAGGAACTATCTCACTGTATTTGTGGTTAAATTGAATCTTTTATGACATTAAATAACAAAAAATAACTATGTCGTTTCATAATAATGCTCTCAAGATAAATATTAAGAGAAATATACGGCAAAACTTGCTTGGCAGGTGGAATATCTTTGATTATTCTAACGTTAAACTGTGATATATTCATTCTTAAAATGGTAGCCGAGCGTGTCAGAATCGTGACGTCAAAGGCGCCATCTTTTTCTCTGAGGTGGCGAGTGTATTCAAAGCTTATAACAGAAATGACAAAATTATTATTTCATTTCTTAGCTAAAAGCGCTCAGAGGAAAAGATGTGGCCGGTTTGACGTCACGATTCTGTGAGTATAATTCGTCTTCAACCCGTTCGTGATGACCACCATTTAGATATTAAAATTTCAAGATCAACCATAAATAGATTCACTAAGTGCATTCAACTCTCAACTAAGTTGCTAATATATCAATTTAGCTTACCTGAGATTGGAGACTGTAACAAAGACATTGTGAAAGAAAATATTAATTCCCAACCATCAGTCAGACTAATCATTAAAAAATATCCTCACCATATATTTATGATTTATGAAAATTACAATTTTCGGTAAATGAAAGTTATGTGAAAATAAAAAGTGCTTTGAATTAAGGTCATTTCACAGTTATACAGTCAAAACGAGAATTTCTTAGGAAGCGTGTTTGACGATCGAAAATAAATTAATAAAGAGTGTATTGGATATTTTTAAAGCAAATAATTGAAGTTTATACAGGAAAAAAAATTTTAGTACGATATTTTGTAAACAATCATACAAAAATATTGATCATATTTATGCTATGGAAATAAATGCTCCAAAGTGTAAACAAAAAAATCCTATTAAAAGCAAAGGCCTCAAATGAGACAAAGCTTCAACCAGTATTATCGAATAGTTTAAATAGTAAAATAATTCGCATGCTAAAATTAAGAAAACTCTTTTCCCTTTTCCAACTTACTAACTCTATAAGCCCTATTTCGTTATAATATAAAATAAAAATAAAAAGTGTATCATGCCATCATCCGAAATGACAAAAACATTCCTCGGAAAGAAAACAAAAAAAAAAATACACTGCTCAAATTAAACCCATATGGGATGCCCTTTGACAATATCTGAAGCTCTCTCTGTTGCTTAAAACCGTTTGACCTCTCGAATTGGGAAGAAACGAAAGACTCGAAATAAAACAGAGAAGCATAAATGGAAGAAGATAAAAGAATACCATATTATATCAATTTTACTATTTGTATTGACTTTGAAGACGAAATTGAGTAATACTTTAATTCACTGCGCAAGATGAAGAAAAAAATATTTTTTTTATTTTCAGAATAAATCCGTTAAAAGTGCGGCATCATCAGAAATGGGAACCACGTGAACCGAAACCAGTAAAATTAGAAGTATATATTGGTAAAAAACTTTTATGAACTTTCTGACAGCAAATACGAGTACTATTATAATGTCATTGTCATGTTAATCAATGTTTCCTAAATTTCATCTTGTAGTGTTCCGTCTATCTTTATCCCTTCCTTTATGTCTCTCTCTCTCTCTCTCTCTCTCTCTCTCAT
>JABUQX010052554.1:2500-7500 GCA_015478945.1 Trachelipus rathkii | reverse complement strand
CCTCTCAAAAACGCCTCCTAACTTTCCTATCTTTCGACGGTTCTCTCGTCACCTGTTGACAAAATAAACATTCTTGGTCTGAACATTAAAAAAAAAATTATCTTGGAAAACCTCATATCACAAAACGGGTGCTAGGTGGCCCTCAAAGAAACTGGAGTTTCTGTCAGGTTGCGGGGAACTTTTTTTCTTCTGCGACAGCTACTCCAGTTACTATAAGGGGCTTTATTCGCCCTTGTTTGGATACTTCTTTCTCACATCTGGGCGGGGGCTCCGCTCCACCCTGTCAAATGAACAGAGTTGAGTCTAAAGTTAAGAGACTATTAACTGTCCCCCTACTTTCTAACTCTCTTGACTCTCTATCTCTCGGAGGTGACGTTGGCGCACTATCTCTATTCTATAGGTACTACAACAGTAGACTGCTCAGAAGGAGTGGCCACTCGCATTCCAGCCTCCAATTGACGTCGCCCTTCGTAATTACAAGACGGGCCATGCTCTCGCATTGCATTTTGCAGTGAGCATTGAAAATCACCAGACTCGTTGTTGGGTGCCTCCTTCTTTCCAGCCATATCTGTTCTGTGGAACTCCTTGCCATCTTCTTTTTTTCTTACTGTATTTAATCTTCCTCTCTTTAAAAACCCATGTCTGACACCGGGCAGAGATTTGCGATTAGCTTGGGCTTGTGCTGGGCTTTCCGGTATTTATTTCATGCCTACTCATTGAAAAGGGCCAAGCCCGTGAGTGGTGGTAATCTGTAAAAAAAAAAAAAAAAAAAAAAAAAAAAAAAAAAAAAGTGAGTAGAAGCTTAAGATTGATTTGTGTTGGGCGTCTAATAATGGTTGGATAGTCGATCAAAAAAAGGATGGTATAACATTTGGTTTTGGGGTGACGGGAGAAAATGGGAATGGTAGGAGGGTGATTGATTTCTGTTGAGGAAAAGAGGTATGTGTTGTAAGTAATACTTTCTTCAAAACACAAGAGTATTCATAGTATAGTCGGGTTTAGGTGTAAGTAGAGAGGTATCGAAGTGAAAAATATAATTGATTTTGTGTTGGTGAACAGGGTTGTGGAGTCGGAGTCGCCGAGTCGGGGAGTCGCGCGGAGTCGGGGAGTCGGTAATTTTGAAGAGGGTGGAGTCGGAGTCGGAGTCGGAGTCGGAGTCGGTAATTTTCAAAAGGGTGGATCGGAGCGGAGTCGAGTCGGAGTCGGTTAGTTTCAAGATGATGGATCGCGGAGTTCGGAGTCGGAGTCGGAGTCGGTAACTTTCCAAGATAGAGTTGGAGTCGGAAAATTTTGAAAGGACTCCACAACCCTGATTCTTGACTCTGTGAGTGACTTCAATCATTTCATACAAGTTCACTGACTTGCGACTTCCACATCACAAAATCCAAATTGCAAACTTCAAAGTTTTTTAACCGCACCTTATGTTTTCAATTTGTATAATACATCTAATAAATTCACCTTCAGCTTGTATTTACCATCCATATTAAGATGCTGAAGAAATAAAAAAGACTCCATGGTACACAAAAATTTCTCTCTCGTTGACAATGATATTCTACTAATCTGCTGTTTATATTGCATACTATCTACACGGAAGACCTTAACTGAAAGTATCATGACAACCAAAAAAGCAAATCCTACACTATGCAAATAGGGGTCATTTGTGATTTAAAGTGTGCGCGGAAGTTTCAAGAAGAAAAGGATACATTTGAACATATTGTAAGTGATGAAGCTACAACTATCCCTATTACTACCTTCTGCAAGTTCACTTTTTCAGAAAGCTCAGATAATGAGTATGAAAAAGATTCTATATGAAGAGCTTAGTTGGAAAGCGTCACATGGGTTCAAGAAGAAGGTCAAGCGTCCTTCCTCGATTCCTGTACACAAATATATCATAACTTTAAAACAAAATTTCTTGCTGCACTGGAAAGAAGTTGAAGAAGATTGAGTATAAACTTTGAAGCTTAAATGAGAAAGAGGCCCATCGAAAAGTGTCCAGACATGTACAAAGAAGCTGCAATTGCTACCCTTACTGGCTCGTACCTCCAAAAGCCAAGTTTAGCGCTGAAGGGCTTTTTCTCTGCCCTTCGCATTATAAAATCAGAGCTCAGAGGGAAAAATGAAGAAGGACCTGGCAGATGCTATTCTATTTTTAAGAACTTATTCACATTCAATAAGTAGATTATATATATATAATATATATATATATATATATATATATATATATATATATATATATATATATATATATATATATAATATATATATATATATATATTATATATATATATATATATATATATATATATATATAAACATATATTATATATAATATATATTTAATATATATATATATATATATATATATATATATATATATATATATATATATATAAACATATATATATATATTTATATTAAAATATAAAAATTTATATATAAGGCCGTAGGACGAGTTCTTTCCCTCGAAATTATTTAAAGTTTAATACAAAAATTTTGAGATGGCTTAAGTCTCTTAATAATAATTTTCGAATAATAATAAAAATAATAGTTAACAAAGCAAGAATAAGAGTATATTATTTTATTAAAGATATATATATATAGATATATATATATATATATATATATATATATATATATATATATATATATTATATATTATATATATATATATATAATATATATTTATATATATATATAATATATATATATATATATATATATATATATATACTATATATATATATTATATATTATATATTATATAAATATATACAAATATATTAATATATTAATATATATTTAATTAGATCAGGGGGCTTTAAAATCGTTAAAGTTTGCTCTAACCGAATGGCCCCAGATGATACAAGTGGCTTACCTTCAGTACAGGGAACTAATGTTATGAAAATATTAAAGATTCAAAATTGATCTTGATAAACTTTAAGCTCGGCAATAAAAATAAGGCAAAATGAATTATTTAATAGCATAGAATAGTGCAAGCGTTCTTCATTTACGTAACTCAAATAAAAGAATTAACTACGATATGAATGGTGAATGGGAATTGGCTTGAATCTGTGGACCAAAAAAAGATTTAAAATGTTGCAGCGTAGGATGAGTATCTGCCGTTTGAAGGTACAGAGCTATGAGGAGATGCTGAAGGAGTTAGAAATGCTTTTTTTTAGAAAGGCGATTTCTCATAGAGAACCATGATACAAGTCTATAAAATATTTACATTCATTGATAATAGTGATTACCAATAAAATTCTTGTGTAGTAGGACACGGACAGGAAACAAAGAATACAATTAGAAAATAGGAAGACGTATAACCTTGATGTAAGAAGAAAAACACTCTTCTGTAACAGTGCCTGTAAATTTTTGGAATCGGTTTCCGGCAGGAGGTGTTGCTTTCACTCTGCAACATTCACCACCACCCGAAAGGATTGGAATAGGAATATGGATGGTTTAGGCATCATATAGTATATTCTTACGTAGCCAAAGTGAGCGGTTTTTAGTTAGTTATTAAAGTAAACCGCTAATGTTGTAGCTACCGGTATCATAATAAAATTATTAATTAAAGCTTTGTATTGTGGTTAGCACGAACCTAGCTATAGTTTTTGCTTTTGGTAGTAGTTTGGACGTATATATTGTAATTGACCTTTGTTAAGGAAATTGACAGGCCTTATTATGTTGGTGTAGGACTTTGTATGTCTGCATGGGCTTGCTATTTGATAATACTTAGTTGACTGAACAGGTCGTCGTATTAGGCCTCATGTGGCTTCTAACTGCGTTCTTGTGCTTTCCTTATCTCTATCGGCGGTAATACTTACGAACTTTGATATAAAGTAGTGACTTCTATTCTAATTGAAGGACAACGATATGATTGGTGTAAGCAATGAAGAAATGTCTTTGAAATGAAGGTTGTTTAAAGCTGTCGAAAATATTCGGCGGCGTTAGATTCATTGCCTGTTTACACATTCATGTGAAGTACAAGCACATTAAAAAAACTTTATTGACACATCGAATGCAAACTATAGACTATTTGTAGATTGCCAGGCCGACTACAATTTTACTAGAAAAAAAATTGAAAAAGATATTCCCAGACCACAAAGATGCGAAAAAATTCTCACGAATGCGCGAAACAAGGCTTCAGTGGAAAATTCGCGATGATTATATACGATCTAATGAAATTTTAATAAAGCATTGTTGAAGCTTAAGAAGAGAGTTTCAATGGATCAAGATATTAAACCTTTTTTCAAAAAACTTACATCTTTTCAAGTCTGTAAAGCTAAAGCAAATTTTGTATAAGTTTATTTATTTGAGAGAAGTCTTTAAAACTTTATTCTCAAACATCTCTCCATTATGTAATACCATTGCATTCCATAATTAGTGACAGCAACTGCTCTTAATCATATGAAAATGTGGTGTTTGTTTTGAGGATTTCCAAGCAAACCTCAACGAAAACATTTTTCAAACATTTTGGAAGTTGCAGAAAGTCACATTCTGCTTTCTGACCTAAGGAAGAAATATCACCATGCGCGTGCTTGTGGAGAATCTAGTAATATAAAAAGATAAGGGCAATTACAATATAAGTTCTTGAATTCTTCTTCAAACCAGTTTGAGAGCAATGTTCCGAACATATTGATTCCATACTAAGCTAATCTTTGAAAGCTTTCTCATTCATCGAATATCTAATCAAAATTTTTGATAAATTTGTAAGTAAATTTGATCAGTGCAGTCACATTTAGATTGTTAAGGATTTTAACATTTACCTCACAAAGCGTGAACTTCAAAAAAATATTTCTCTACTCTGAAAAGGCTCAAAACATACTTTTTCAATTCTACAGGAGAAGAAAGCCTAACAGAACTGGCTTTAAAATTCAAGAAACTTCACAATACTAAACAAACGAAGGAAAAGCCATCAATCCATTTTGTTGTTAAGAGTTCAAGTTAAACAATTTTTCATGATGAAAAAATATCTTTTTTTTTTATTTCAAATTACTATA